>JAXDRA010001311.1:0-104665 GCA_034190875.2 Urechis unicinctus
GACATGCTAATCAGATGTATATAGAGTTCGCAACACTGACACCATCGTCCGCTGTATATAGAATACCCTACGTATATATTTCAGCCAGCTGTATATATAGTTCGGTACACTGACATCATAGTCCGCTGTATATAGAGTACCCTACATTGATATTTCAGTCAGCTGTATATATAGTTCGCTACACTGCCATTATCGTCCGCTTTATGTAGACTTCACCACACTGACATCATCGTGTGCTCTATATAGAGTTCACTACATTGACATCTCAGTCAGCTATATATAGAGTTCGCTACGCAGATATCATATTGCGCTGTGTTTAGAGTTCACTACATTGACATCTCAGTCAGCTGTATACAAAGTTCGCTACACTAAACATCATCGTCCGCTGTTGATCGAGATCCCTACACTTACATCATCGTCCGCTGTATATAGAGTACCCTACGTTGATATTTCAGTCAGCTGTATGTATAGTTCGCTACACTGACATCATCGTCCGCTTTATGTAGAGTTCACCACACTGACATCATCGTGTGCTGTATATAGAGTTCACTACGCAGACATCTCGGTCAGCTGTATAAAGAGTACACTACGTTGACATCATCGTCCGCTGTATATAGAGTTCGCTACACTGACATCATCGTGCGCTTTATAAAATTTTCATTGCACTGACATCAGCGTCTGCTGAATATAGAGTTCGCTACATTGACATCTCAGTCAGCTGTATATGAAGTTCGCTACGCCGACATCATCGTCCCCTGTATAATGAGATCACTATGTTGATATCTCAGTCAGCTGTATATGAAGTTCTCTACGCTGACAACATAGTCAGCTGTACAGAGATTTTACTACACTGACATCTCAGTGAGCTATATAAAGAGTTCGTATCGCTTCGATCATAGTCCGCGGTTTATAGATTTCGCTAAACTGACATAATCGTCCGCTGTATGTAGATTTCGCTACACTGACATCATCGTCTGCTGAATATAGAGTTCACTACATTGACATCTCAGTCAGCTGTATGTAGAGTTCACCACACTGACATCATCGTGTGCTGTATATAGAGTTCACTACGCAGACATCTCGGTCAGCTGTATAAAGAGTACACTACGTTGACATCATCGTGCGCTGTATATAGAGTACACTACACTGACATCATCGTGCGCTGTATATAGAGTTCACTACACTGACATCATCGTGCGCTGTATATAGAGTTCACTACACTGACATCATCGTCCTCTCTTTTAGAGCTCACTACACTGACATCATCGTGCGCTGTATATAGAGTTCATTACACTGACATCATCGTGCGCTGTATGTAGAGTTCACTACACAAACATCATCGTGCGCTGTATATAGAGTTCACTACATTGACATCTCAGTCAGCTCTTTATAAAGTTCGCTATAGTAACATCATCGTCCTCTGTTGATCGAGTACGCTACACTGACATCATCGTCCGATGTATATAGAGTACCCTATGTTGATATTTCAGTCAGCTGTATATATAGTTCGCTACACTGACATCATCGTCCGCTTTATGTAGTTCACCACACTGACATCATCGTGTGCTGTATAAAATGTTCACTACACTGACATCAGCGTCCGCTGTATATAGAATTCACTACATTGACATCTCAGTCAGCTGTATATGAAGCTCGCTACGCTGACATCATCGTCCGCTGTATATAGAGTTTACATTGACATCTCAGTCAGCTGTATAGAGAGTTCGCTAATCTGACATCATCATGCGCTGTATATAGAGTTCACTACGCAGCATCTCAGTCAGCTGTATATAGAGTACACTACGTTGACATCATTGTCCGCTGTACATAGAGTTCGCTACACTGACATCATCGTGCGCTTTATATAATGTTCACTACACTGACATCATCGTCCGCTGTATATATAGTTCACTTCATTGACATCTCAGTCAGCTGTATATAAAGTTCGATACACTGATATCATCTCCCGCTGAATATTGAATTCTCTACATTGACATCTCAGTCAGCTGTATATAGAGTTCGCTACACTGACATCATCGTCCCCTGTATATAGAGATCACCATATTGACATCTCTGTCAGCCGTATATGAAGTTCGCTACACTGACATCATCGTCCGCCTTATATTGAGTTTACATTGACATCTCAGTCAGCTGTATAGAGAGTTCGCTAATCTGACATCATCGTCCGCAGTAAATAGAGTTCACTACACAGACATCATAATCATATATGTAAAGACTGCTCAACACTGACATAAAAGTCTGCTGTATGAAGAATAAGGTACAATGCCATCATAGTCAACTGTGTAAAAACTCCGCTACGCAGACCTCATAGTCAGTTGTATGTAGATTTCGCTACGCTGACGTCATAGTCAGTTGTATGTAGATTTCGCTACACTGACATTATAGTCGTCAATGCAAAAACTACTTTCATTGACATGCTATTCAGCTGTATATAGAGTTCGCTACACTGACATCATCGTCCGCTGTACATAGAGTTCGCTACACTACCATCATCGTCCGCTGTATATAGAGTTCGCTACACTGATATCATCGTCCGCTGTATATAGAATTCGCTACATTGACATCTCAGTCCGCTGTATATAGAGTTCGCTAAGCTAACATTATTGTCCGCTGTATATAGAGTTTTCTACATTAACTTCTCAGTCGGCTGGATATGAATTTCGCTACGCTGGCCTCATCGTCCGCTGTATATAGAGTTCACTACATTGACATCTCAGTCGGCTGGATATGAATTTCGCTACGCTGACCTCATCGTCCGCTGTATATAGAGTTCACTACATTGACATCTCAGTCAGCTGTATATGACGTTCGCTACGCTGACAACATAGTCAGCTGTATATGGAGTTCGAATCGCTTACATCATAGTCCGCGGTTTATAGATTTCGCTACACTGACATAATCGTCCGCTGTATATTGAGTTCGCTAGACTGACATCATCGTCAGCCGTATATAGAGTTCGCTACAATGACATCTCAGTCAGCTGTATATAGAGTTCACTACATTGACATCTCAGTCAGTTGTATATAGAGTTCCCTACACTAACATCATCGTCCGCAGTATATAGAGTGCCCTGCTTCATATGTGTAAAGACTGCTCAACACTGACTTAAAAGTCTGCTGTATGAAGAATTAGGTACAATGACATCATAGTCAACTGTGTAAAAACTGCGCTACGCAGACCTCATAGTCAGTTGTATGCAGATTTCGCTTCGCTGACAACATAGTCAGTTGTATGAAGATTTCGCTACACTGACATTATAGTCGTCTATGCAAAAACTACGTTTCACTGACATGCTAATCAGATGTATATAGAGTTCGCAACACTGACACCATCGTCCGCTGTATATAGAATACCCTACGTTGATATTTCAGCCAGCTGTATATATAGTTCGGTACACTGACATCATAGTCCGCTGTATATAGAGTACCCTACGTGGATATTTCAGTCAGCTGTATATATAGTTCGCTACACTGCCATCATCGTCCGCTTTATGTAGACTTCACCACACTGACATCATCGTGTGCTCTATATAGAGTTCGCTACATTGACATCTCAGTCCGCTGTATATAGAGTTCGCTAAGCTAACATTATTGTCCGCTGTATATAGAGTTTTCTACATTAACATCTCAGTCGGCTGGATATGAATTTCGCTACGCTGACCTCATCGTCCGCTGTATATAGAGTTCACTACATTGACATCTCAGTCAGCTGTATATGACGTTCGCTACGCTGACAACATAGTCAGCTGTATATGGAGTTCGCATCGCTTACATCATAGTCCGCGGTTTATAGATTTCGCTACACTGACATAATCGTCCGCTGTATATTGAGTTCGCTAGACTGACATCATCGTCAGCTGTATATAGAGTTCGCTACAATGACATCTCAGTCAGCTGTATATAGAGTTCACTACATTGACATCTCAGTCAGTTGTATATAGAGTTCGCTACACTAACATCATCGTCCGCAGTATATAGAGTGCCCTGCTTCATATGTGTAAAGACTGCTCAACACTGACTTAAAAGTCTGCTGTATGAAGAATTAGGTACAATGCCATCATAGTCAACTGTGTAAAAACTGCGCTTCGCAGACCTCATAGTCAGTTGTATGCAGATTTCGCTTCGCTGACAACATAGTCAGTTGTATGAAGATTTCGCTACACTGACATTATAGTCGTCTATGCAAAAACTACGTTTCACTGACATGCTAATCAGATGTATATAGAGTTCGCAACACTGACACCATCGTCCGCTGTATATAGAATACCCTACGTATATATTTCAGCCAGCTGTATATATAGTTCGGTACACTGACATCATAGTCCGCTGTATATAGAGTACCCTACGTTGATATTTCAGTCAGCTGTATATATAGTTCGCTACACTGCCATCATCGTTCGCTTTATGTAGACTTCACCACACTGACATCATCGTGTGCTCTATATAGAGTTCACTACATAGACATCTCAGTCAGCTGTATATAGAGTTCTCTACATTGACATCTCAGTCAGCTATATATAGAGTTCGCTACGCAGATATCATATTCCGCTGTGTTTAGAGTTCACTACATTGACATCTCAGTCAGCTGTATACAAAGTTCGCTACACTAACATTATCGTCCGCTGTTGATCGAGTTCCCTACACTTACATCATCGTCCGCTGTATATAGAGTACCCTACGTTGATATTTCAGTCAGCTGTATGTATAGTTCGCTACACTGACATCATCGTCCGCTTTATGTAGAGTTCACCACACTGACATCATCGTGTGCTGTATATAGAGTTCACTACGCAGGCATCTCGGTCAGCTGTATAAAGAGTACACTACGTTGACATCATCGTCCGCTGTATATAGAGTTCGCTACACTGATATCATCGTGCGCTGTATAAAATGTTCACTGCACTGACATCAGCGTCCGCTGTATATAGAGTTTTCTACATTGACATCTCAGTCAGCTGTAAACAAAGTTCGATACACTAACATCATCGTCCGCTGTATATAGATTTCGCTACACTGACATCATCGTCTGCTGAATATAGAGTTCGCAACATTGACATCTCAGTCAGCTGTATATGAAGTTCGCTACGCTGACATCATCGTCCGCTGTATGTAGAGTTTACATTGACATCTCAGTCAGCAGTATAGAGAGTTCGCTAATCTGACATCTTCGTCCGCTGTATATAGAGTTCACTACATTGACATTTCAGTCATTTGTATATAGGGTTCGCTACACTGACATCATCGTCCGCTGTATGTAGGGTTCACCACACTGACATCATCATGCGCTGTATATAGAGTTCACTGCGCAGCATCTCTGTCAGCTGTATATAGAGTACACTACGTTGACATCATCGTCCGCTGTATATTGAGTTCGCTACACTAACATCATCGTACAGCAGTACATAGAGTTCGCTACATTGACATCTCAGTCAGCTGTATATGAAGTTCGCCACGCTGACATCATCTTCCGCTGTATATAGAGTTTACATTGACATCTCAGTCAGCTGTATAGAGAGTTCGCTACACTAACATCATCGTTCGCAGTTATAGAGTGCGCTACACAGACATCATAATCATATTTGTAAAGCCTGCTCAACACTGATATAAAAGTCTGCTGTATGAAGAATTAGGTACAATGACACCATAGTCAACTGTGTGTAAAAACTGCGCTACGCAGACCTCATAGTCAGTTGTTTGTAGATTTCGCTACGCTGATGTCATAGTCAGTTGTATGTAGATTTCGCTACACTGACATTATAGCCGTCTATGCAAAAACTACTTTTCACTGACATGCTATTCAGCTATATAGAGTTCGCTACACTGACATCATCGTGCGCTGTTGATCGAGTTCCCTACACTGACATCATCGTCCGCTGTATATAGAGTACCCTACGTTGATATTTCAGTCAGCTGTATGTATAGTTCGCTACACTGACATCATCGTCCGCTTTATGTAGAGTTTCACCACACTGACATCATCGTGTGCTGTATATAGAGTTTACTACGCAGACATCTCGGTCAGCTGTATAATGAGTACACTACGTTGACACCATCGTCCGCTGTATATAGAGTTCGCTACACTGACATTATCGTGAGCTGTATAAAATGTTCACTACACCGACATCAGCGTCCGCTGTATATAGAGTTTTCTACATTGACATCTCAGTCAGCTGTAACCAAGTTCGATTACACTAACATCATCGTCCGCTGCATATAGATTTCGCTACACTGACATCATCATCTGGTGAATATAGAGTTCGCTACATTGACATCTCAGTCAGCTGTATATGAGAGTTCGCTACGCCGACATCATCGTCCCCTGTATAATGAGATCACTATGTTGATATCTCAGTCAGCTATATATGAGTTCGCTACGCTGACAGCATAGTCAGCTGTATATGGAGTTCGCATCGCTTACATCATAGTCCGCGGTTTATAGATTTCGCTAAACTGACATAATCGTCCGCTGTATATTGAGTTCGCTACACTGACATCATCGTCAGCTCGTATATAGAGTTCGCTACATTGACATCTCAGTCAGCTGTATATAGAGTTCACTACATTGACATCATCAGTGTTGCTGTATATAGAGTTCACTACGCAGACATCATCGTCAGCTGTATATAGAGTACACTACATATTGACATCATCGTGTCGCTGTATGATAGAGTACACTACACTGACATCATCGTGCGCTGTATATAGAGTTCACTACACTGACATCATCGTGCGCTGTTGTATATAGAGTTCACTACACTGACATCATCGTCCTCTGTATGCAAATAGAGTTCACTACACTGACATCATCGTGCAGCTGTATATAGAGTTCGCTACACTGACATCATCGTGCGCTGTATGTAGAGTTCACTACACTGACATCATCGTCAGCTGTATATAGAGTTCACTACATTGACATCTCAGTCAGCTCTATATAGTACCCTAGTTCGCTATAGTAACATCATCGTCCTCTGTTGATAGAGTACGCTACACTGACATCATATCGTCCGATGTATATAGAGTACCCTATGTTGATATTTCTCAGTCATCTGTATATATATAGTTCGCTACACTGACATCATCGTCCGCTGTTTTAGAGTTCACTACACTGACATCATCGTGTGCTGTATAAAATGTTCACTACACTGACATCAGCGTCCGCTGTATATAGAATTCACCACATTGACATCTCATTCAGCTGTATATAGAAGCTCGCTACGCTGACATCATCGTCCGCTGTATATAGAGTTCGCTACATTGACATCTCAGTCAGCTGTATAGAGAGTTCGTTAATCTGACATCATCGTCCGCTGTATATAGAGTTCACCACGCAGCATCTCAGTCAGCTGTATATAGAGTACACTACGTTGACATCATTGTCCGCTGTATATAGAGTTCGCTACACTGACATCATCGTGCGCTTTATATAATGTTCACTACACTGACATCATCGTCCGCTGTATATAGAGTTCACTTCATTGACATCTCAGTCAGCTGTATATAAAGTTCGATACACTAACATCAGTTTATCGATTTCGCTACACTGACATCATCTCCCGCTGAATATTGAATTCTCTACATTGACATCTCAGTCAGCTGTATATAGAGTTCGCTACGTCGACATCATCGTCCCCTGTATATAGAGATCACTATATTGACATCTCTGTCAGCCGTATATGAAGTTCGCTACACTGACATCATCGTCCGCCTTATATTGAGTTTACATTGACATCTCAGTCAGCTGTATAGAGAGTTCGCTAATCTGACATCATCGTCCGCAGTAAATAGAGTTCACTACACAGACATCATAATCATATATGTAAAGACTGCTCAACACTGACATAAAAGTCTGCTGTATGAAGAATAAGGTACAATGCCATCATAGTCAACTGTGTAAAAACTCCGCTACGCAGACCTCATAGTCAGTTGTATGTAGATTTCGCTACGCTGACGTCATAGTCAGTTGTATGTAGATTTCGCTACACTGACATTATAGTCGTCAATGCAAAAACTACTTTTCATTGACATGCTATTCAGCTGTATATAGAGTTCGCTACACTGACATCATCGTCCGCTGTACATAGAGTTCGCTACACTACCATCATCGTCCGCTGTATATAGAGTTCGCTACACTGATATCATCGTCCGCTGTATATAGAGTTCGCTACATTGACATCTCAGTCCGCTGTATATAGAGTTCGCTAAGCTAACATTATTGTCCGCTGTATATAGAGTTTTCTCTACATTAACATCTCAGTCGGCTGGATATGATTTCGCTACGCTGCCTCATCGTCCGCTGTATATAGAGTTCACTACATTGACATCTCAGTCTGCTATGAATTCGCTACGCTGACCTCATCGTCCGCCTGTATATAGAGTTCACTACATTGACATCTCAGTCAGCTGTATATATGACGTTCGCTACGCTGACACATAGTCAGCTGTATATGGAGTTCGAATCGCTTACATCATAGTCCGCGGTTTATAGATTTCGCTACACTGACATAATCGTCCGCTGTATATTGAGTTCGCTAGACTGACATCATCGTCAGCCGTATATAGAGTTCGCTACATGACATCTCAGTCAGCTGTATATAGAGTTCACTACATTGACATCTCAGTCAGTTGTATAGAGTTCGCTACACTAACATCATCGTCCGCAGTATATAGAGTGCCCTGCTTCATATGTGTAAAGACTGCTCAACACTGACTTAAAAGTCTGCTGTATGAAGAATTAGGTACAATGACATCATAGTCAACTGTGTAAAAACTGCGCTACGCAGACCTCATAGTCAGTTGTATGCAGATTTCGCTTCGCTGACAACATAGTCAGTTGTATGAAGATTTCGCTACACTGACATTATAGTCGTCTATGCAAAAACTACGTTTCACTGACATGCTAATCAGATGTATATAGAGTTCGCAACACTGACACCATCGTCCGCTGTATATAGAATACCCTACGTTGATATATTTCAGCCAGCTGTATATATAGTTCGGTACACTGACATCATAGTCTGTATATATGTTGTATATAGAGTACCCTACGTGGATATTTCAGTCAGCTGTATATATAGAGTTCGCTACACTGCCATCATCGTCCGCTTGTATGTAGACTTCACCTTCATCGTGTTGCTCTATAGAGTTCGCTACACTGACATCATCGTAGAGTGACATCTCAGTAGCTGTATAGAGTTTCGCTACATAGTTGACATCTCCGCATTTCGTACAGACATAATGTATATAGAGTTCTAGACTGACATCATGTCACATATCAGTTCGCTCAGACATCTCAGTAGCTGTATATAGAGTTCACTACATTGACATCTCAGTCAGTTGTATATAGAGTTCGCTACACTAACATCATCGTCCGCAGTATATAGAGTGCCCTGCTTCATATGTGTAAAGACTGCTCAACACTGACTTAAAAGTCTGCTGTATGAAGAATTAGGTACAATGCCATCATAGTCAACTGTGTAAAAACTGCGCTTCGCAGACCTCATAGTCAGTTGTATGCAGATTTCGCTTCGCTGACAACATAGTCAGTTGTATGAAGATTTCGCTACACTGACATTATAGTCGTCTATGCAAAAACTACGTTTCACTGACATGCTAATCAGATGTATATAGAGTTCGCAACACTGACACATCATCGTCCGCTGTATATAGAATACCCTACGTATATATTTCAGTCAGCTGTATATATAGTTCGGTACACTGACATCATAGTCCGCTGTATATAGAGTACCCTACGTTGATATTTCAGTCAGCTGTATATATAGTTCGCTACACTGCCATCATCGTTCGCTTTATGTAGACTTCACCACACTGACATCATCGTGTGCTCTATATAGAGTTCACTACATAGACATCTCAGTCAGCTGTATATAGAGTTCTCTACATTGACATCTCAGTCAGCTATATATAGAGTTCGCTACGCAGATATCATATTCCGCTGTGTTTAGAGTTCACTACATTGACATCTCAGTCAGCTGTATACAAAGTTCGCTACACTAACATTATCGTCCGCTGTTGATCGAGTTCCCTACACTTACATCATCGTCCGCTGTATATAGAGTACCCTACGTTGATATTTCAGTCAGCTGTATGTATAGTTCGCTACACTGACATCATCGTCCGCTTTATGTAGAGTTCACCACACTGACATCATCGTGTGCTGTATATAGAGTTCACTACGCAGGCATCTCGGTCAGCTGTATAAAGAGTACACTACGTTGACATCATCGTCCGCTGTATATAGAGTTCGCTACACTGATATCATCGTGCGCTGTATAAAATGTTCACTACACTGACATCAGCGTCCGCTGTATATAGAGTTTTCTACATTGACATCTCAGTCAGCTGTAAATAAAGTTCGATACACTGACATCATCGTCCGCGCTGTATATAGATTTCGCTACACTGACATCATCGTCTGCTGAATATAGAGTTCGCAACATTGACATCTCAGTCAGCTGTATATGAAGTTCGCTACGCTGACATCATCGTCCGCTGTATGTAGAGTTTACATTGACATCTCAGTCAGCTGTATAGAGAGTTCGCTAATCTGACATCTTCGTCCGCTGTATATAGAGTTCACTACATTGTATTTCAGTCATTTGTATATAGGGTTCGCTACACTGACATCATCGTCCGCTGTATGTAGGGTTCACCACACTGACATCATCATGCGCTGTATATAGAGTTCACTGCGCAGCATCTCTGTCAGCTGTATATAGAGTACACTACGTTGACATCATCGTCCGCTGTATATTGAGTTCGCTACACTAACATCATCGTACGCAGTACATAGAGTTCGCTACATTGACATCTCAGTCAGCTGTATATGAAGTTCGCCACGCTGACATCATCTTCCGCTGTATATAGAGTTTACATTGACATCTCAGTCAGCTGTATAGAGAGTTCGCTACACTAACATCATCGTTCGCAGTTTATAGAGTGCGCTACACAGACATCATAATCATATTTGTAAAAGCCTGCTCAACACTGACATAAAAGTCTGCTGTATGAAGAATTAGGTACAATGACACCATAGTCAACTGTGTAAAAACTGCGCTACGCAGACCTCATAGTCAGTTGTTTGTAGATTTCGCTACGCTGATGTCATAGTCAGTTGTATGTAGATTTCGCTACACTGACATTATAGCCGTCTATGCAAAAAACTACTTTTCACTGACATGCTATTCAGCTATATAGAGTTCGCTACACTGACATCATCGTGCGCTGTTATCGAGTTTCGCTACACTGACATCATCGTCCGCTGTATATAGAGTACCCTACGTTGATCATTTCAGTCAGCTGTATATATAGTTCGCTACACTGACATCATCGTCCGCTTTATGTAGAGTTCACCACACTGACATCATCGTGTGCTGTATATAGAGTTTACTACGCAGACATCTCGGTCAGCTGTATAATGAGTACACTACGTTGACACCATCGTCCGCTGTATATAGAGTTCGCTACACTGACATTATCGTGAGCTGTATAAATGTTCACTACACTACACCGACATCAGCGTCCGCTGTATATAGAGTTTTCTACATTGACATCTCAGTCAGCTGTAAACCAAGTTCGATACACTAACATCATCGTCCGCTGCATATAGATTTCGCTACACTGACATCATCATCTGGTGAATATAGAGTTCGCTACATTGACATCTCAGTCAGCTGTATATGAAGTTCGCTACGCCGACATCATCGTCCCCTGTATAATGAGATCACTATGTTGATATCTCAGTCAGCTATATATGACGTTCGCTACGCTGACAGCATAGTCAGCTGTATATGGAGTTCGCATCGCTTACATCATAGCACGCGGTTTATAGATTTCGCTACACTGACATAATCGTCCGCTGTATATTGAGTTCGCTAGACTGACATCATCGTCAGTCGTATATAGAGTTCGCTACAATGACATCTCAGTCAGCTGTATATAGAGTTCACTACATTGACATCTCAGTCAGTTGTACATAGAGTTCGCTACACTAACATCATCGTCCGCAGTATATAGAGTGCCCTGCTTCATATGTGTAAAGACTGCTCAACACTGACTTAAAAGTCTGCTGTATGAAGAATTAGGTACAATGACATCATAGTCAAACTGTGTAAAAACTGCGCTACTCAGACCTCATAGTCAGTTGTATGCAGATTTCGCTTCGCTGACAACATAGTCAGTTGTATGAAGATTTCGCTACACTGACATTATAGTCGTCTATGCAAAAAAACTACGTTTCACTGACATGCTAATCAGATGTATATAGAGTTCGCAACACTGACACCATCGTCCGCTGTATATAGAATACCCTACGTATATATTTCAGCCAGCTGTATATATAGTTCGGTACACTGACATCATAGTCCGCTGTATATAGAGTACCCTACGTGGATATTTCAGTCAGCTGTATATATAGTTCGCTACACTGCCATCATCGTCCGCTTTATGTAGACTTCACCACACTGACATCATCGTGTGCTCTATATAGAGTTCACTACATTGACATCTCAGTCAGCTGTATATAGAGTTCTCTACATTGACATCTCAGTCAGCTATATATAGAGTTCGCTACGCAGATATCATATTCCGCTGTGTTTAGAGTTCACTACATTGACATCTCAGTCAGCTGTATACAAAGTTCGCTACACTAACATTATCGTCCGCTGTTGATCGAGTTCCCTACACTTACATCATCGTCCGCTGTATATAGAGTACCCTACGTTGATATTTCAGTCAGCTGTATGTATAGTTCGCTACACTGACATCATCGTCCGCTTTATGTAGAGTTCACCACACTGACATCATCGTGTGCTGTATATAGAGTTCACTACGCAGGCATCTCGGTCAGCTGTATAAAGAGTACACTACGTTGACATCATCGTCCGCTGTATATAGAGTTCGCTACACTGATATCATCGTGCGCTGTATAAAATGTTCACTGCACTGAAATCAGCGTCCGCTGTATATAGAGTTCACTTCATTGACATCTCAGTCAGCTGTATATAAAGTTCGATACACTAACATCATCGTCCGCTGTTTATAGATTTCGCTACACTGACATCATCTCCCGCTGAATATTGAATTCTCTACATTGACATCTCAGTCAGCTGTATATGAAGTTCGCTACGTCGACATCATCGTCCCCTGTATATAGAGATCACTATATTGACATTTCTGTCAGCCGTATATGAAGTTCGCTACACTGACATCATCGTCCGCCTTATATTGAGTTTACATTGACATCTCAGTCAGCTGTATAGAGAGTTCGCTAATCTGACATCATCGTCCGCAGTAAATAGAGTTCACTACACAGACATCATAATCATATATGTAAAGACTGCTCAACACTGACATAAAAGTCTGCTGTATGAAGAATAAGGTACAATGCCATCATAGTCAACTGTGTAAAAACTCCGCTACGCAGACCTCATAGTCAGTTGTATGTAGATTTCACTACGCTGACGTCATAGTCAGTTGTATGTAGATTTCGCTACACTGACATTATAGTCGGCAATGCAAAAACTACTTTTCATTGACATGCTATTCAGCTGTATATAGAGTTCGCTACACTGACATCATCGTCCGCTGTACATAAAGTTCGCTACACTACCATCATCGTCCGCTGTATATAGAGTTCGCTACACTGATATCATCGTCCGCTGTATATAGAGTTCGCTACATTGACATCTCAGTCCGCTGTATATAGAGTTCGCTAAGCTAACATTATTGTCCGCTGTATATAGAGTTTTCTACATTAACATCTCAGTCGGCTGGATATGAATTTTGCTACGCTGACCTCATCGTCCGCTGTATATAGAGTTCACTACATTGACATCTCAGTCAGCTATATATGACGTTCGCTACGCTGACAGCATAGTCAGCTGTATATGGAGTTCGCATCGCTTACATCATAGTCCGCGGTTTATAGATTTCGCTACACTGACATAATCGTCCGCTGTATATTGAGTTCGCTAGACTGACATCATCGTCAGCCGTATATAGAGTTCGCTACAATGACATCTCAGTCAGCTGTATATAGAGTTCACTACATTGACATCTCAGTCAGTTGTACATAGAGTTCGCTACACTAACATCATCGTCCGCAGTATATAGAGTGCCCTGCTTCATATGTGTAAAGACTGCTCAACACTGACTTAAAAGTCTGCTGTATGAAGAATTAGGTACAATGACATCATAGTCAACTGTGTAAAAACTGCGCTACGCAGACCTCATAGTCAGTTGTATGCAGATTTCGCTTCGCTGACAACATAGTCAGTTGTATGAAGATTTCGCTACACTGACATTATAGTCGTCTATGCAAAAACTACGTTTCACTGACATGCTAATCAGATGTATATAGAGTTCGCAACACTGACACCATCGTCCGCTGTATATAGAATACCCTACGTTATATATTTCAGCCAGCTGTATATATAGTTCGGTACACTGACATCATAGTCCGCTGTATATAGAGTACCCTACGTGGATATTTCAGTCAGCTGTATATATAGTTCGCTACACTGCCATCATCGTCCGCTTTATGTAGACTTCACCACACTGACATCATCGTGTGCTCTATATAGAGTTCACTACATTGACATCTCAGTCAGCTGTATATAGAGTTCTCTACATTGACATCTCAGTCAGCTATATATAGAGTTCGCTACGCAGATATCATATTCCGCTGTGTTTAGAGTTCACTACATTGACATCTCAGTCAGCTGTATACAAAGTTCGCTACACTAACATTATCGTCCGCTGTTGATCGAGTTCCCTACACTTACATCATCGTCCGCTGTATATAGAGTACCCTACGTTGATATTTCAGTCAGCTGTATGTATAGTTCGCTACACTGACATCATCGTCCGCTTTATGTAGAGTTCACCACACTGACATCATCGTGTGCTGTATATAGAGTTCACTACGCAGGCATCTCGGTCAGCTGTATAAAGAGTACACTACGTTGACATCATCGTCCGCTGTATATAGAGTTCGCTACACTGATATCATCGTGCGCTGTATAAAATGTTCACTGCACTGAAATCAGCGTCCGCTGTATATAGAGTTTTCTACATTGACATCTCAGTCAGCTGTAAACAAAGTTCGATACACTAACATCATCGTCCGCTGTATATAGATTTCGCTACACTGACATCATCGTCTGCTGAATATAGAGTTCGCTACAGTGATATCTCAGTCAGCTGTATATGAAGTTCGCTACGCCGACATCATCGTCCCCTGTATAATGAGATCACTATGTTGATATCTCAGTCAGCTGTATATGAAGTTCTCTACGCTGACAACATAGTCAGCTGTACCGAAATTTTACTACACTGACATCTCAGTGAGCTATATAAAGAGTTCGCATCGCTTCGATCATAGTCCGCGGTTTATAGATTTCGCAAAACTGACATAATCGTCCGCTGTATATAGATTTCGCTACACTGACATCATCGTCTGCTGAATATAGAGTTCACTACATTGACATCTCAGTCAGCTGTATGTAGAGTTCACCACACTGACATCATCGTGCGCTGTATGTAGAGTTCACCACACTGACATCATCGTGTGCTGTATATAGAGTTCACTACGCAGACATCTCGGTCAGCTGTATAAAGAGTACACTACGTTGACATCATCGTGCGCTGTATATAGAGTACACTACACTGACATCATCGTGCGCTGTATATAGAGTTCACTACACTGACATCATCGTGCGCTGTATATAGAGTTCACTACACTGACATCATCGTGCGCTGTATGTAGAGTTCACTACACAGACATCATCGTGCGCTGTATATAGAGTTCACTACATTGAAATCTCAGTCAGCTCTATATAAAGTTCGCTACAGTAACATCATCGTCCTCTGTTGATCTAGTTCGCTACACTGACAACATCGTCCGATGTATATAGAGTACCCTATGTTGATATTTCAGTCAGCTGAATATATAGCTCGCTACACTGACATCATCGTCCGCTTTATGTAGTTCATCACACTGACATCATCGTGTGCTGTCTATAGAGTTCGCTACACTGGCATCATCGTGCGCTGTATAAAATGTTCACTACACTGACATCAGCGTCCGCTGTATATAGAATTCACTACATTGACATCTCAGTCAGCTGTATATGAAGCTCGCTACGCTGACATCATCGTCCGCTGTATATAGAGTTTACATTGACATCTCAGTCAGCTGTATAGAGAGTTCGCTAATCTGACATCATCATGCGCTGTATATAGAGTTCACCACGCAGCATATCAGTCAGCTGTATATAGAGTACACTACGTTGACATCATTGTCCGCTGTACATAGAGTTCGCTACACTGACATCATCGTGCGCTTTATATAATGTTCACTGCACTGACATCATCGTCCGCTGTATATAGAGTTCACTTCATTGACATCTCAGTCAGCTGTATATAAAGTTCGATACACTAACATCATCGTCCGCTGTTTATAGATTTCGCTACACTGACATCATCTCCCGCTGAATATTGAATTCTCTACATTGACATCTCAGTCAGCTGTATATGAAGTTCGCTACGTCGACATCATCGTCCCCTGTATATAGAGATCACTATATTGACATCTCTGTCAGCCGTATATGAAGTTCGCTACACTGACATCATCGTCCGCCTTATATTGAGTTTACATTGACATCTCAGTCAGCTGTATAGAGAGTTCGCTAATCTGACATCATCGTCCGCAGTAAATAGAGTTCACTACACAGACATCATAATCATATATGTAAAGACTGCTCAACACTGACATAAAAGTCTGCTGTATGAAGAATAAGGTACAATGCCATCATAGTCAACTGTGTAAAAACTCCGCTACGCAGACCTCATAGTCAGTTGTATGTAGATTTCGCTACGCTGACGTCATAGTCAGTTGTATGTAGATTTCGCTACACTGACATTATAGTCGTCAATGCAAAAACTACTTTTCATTGACATGCTATTCAGCTGTATATAGAGTTCGCTACACTGACATCATCGTCCGCTGTACATAGAGTTCGCTACACTACCATCATCGTCCGCTGTATATAGAGTTCGCTACACTGATATCATCGTCCGCTGTATATAGAGTTCGCTACATTGACATCTCAGTCCGCTGTATATAGAGTTCGCTAAGCTAACATTATTGTCCGCTGTATATAGAGTTTTCTACATTAACATCTCAGTCGGCTGGATATGAATTTTGCTACGCTGACCTCATCGTCCGCTGTATATAGAGTTCACTACATTGACATCTCAGTCAGCTATATATGACGTTCGCTACGCTGACAGCATAGTCAGCTGTATATGGAGTTCGCATCGCTTACATCATAGTCCGCGGTTTATAGATTTCGCTACACTGACATAATCGTCCGCTGTATATTGAGTTCGCTAGACTGACATCATCGTCAGCCGTATATAGAGTTCGCTACAATGACATCTCAGTCAGCTGTATATAGAGTTCACTACATTGACATCTCAGTCAGTTGTACATAGAGTTCGCTACACTAACATCATCGTCCGCAGTATATAGAGTGCCCTGCTTCATATGTGTAAAGACTGCTCAACACTGACTTAAAAGTCTGCTGTATGAAGAATTAGGTACAATGACATCATAGTCAACTGTGTAAAAACTGCGCTACGCAGACCTCATAGTCAGTTGTATGCAGATTTCGCTTCGCTGAAAACATAGTCAGTTGTATGAAGATTTCGCTACACTGACATTATAGTCGTCTATGCAAAAACTACGTTTCACTGACATGCCAATCAGATGTATATAGAGTTCGCAACACTGACACCATCGTCCGCTGTATATAGAATACCCTACGTATATATTTCAGCCAGCTGTATATATAGTTCGGTACACTGACATCATAGTCCGCTGTATATAGAGTACCCTACGTGGATATTTCAGTCAGCTGTATATATAGTTCGCTACACTGCCATCATCGTCCGCTTTATGTAGACTTCACCACACTGACATCATCGTGTGCTCTATATAGAGTTCACTACATTGACATCTCAGTCAGCTGTATATAGAGTTCTCTACATTGACATCTCAGTCAGCTATATATAGAGTTCGCTACGCAGATATCATATTCCGCTGTGTTTAGAGTTCACTACATTGACATCTCAGTCAGCTGTATACAAAGTTCGCTACACTAACATTATCGTCCGCTGTTGATCGAGTTCCCTACACTTACATCATCGTCCGCTGTATATAGAGTACCCTACGTTGATATTTCAGTCAGCTGTATGTATAGTTCGCTACACTGACATCATCGTCCGCTTTATGTAGAGTTCACCACACTGACATCATCGTGTGCTGTATATAGAGTTCACTACGCAGGCATCTCGGTCAGCTGTATAAAGAGTACACTACGTTGACATCATCGTCCGCTGTATATAGAGTTCGCTACACTGATATCATCGTGCGCTGTATATAGAGTTCACTACACTGACATCATCGTGCGCTGTATATAGAGTTCACTACACTGACATCATCGTGCGCTGTATATAGAGTTCACTACGCAGGCATCTCGGTCAGCTGTATAAAGAGTACACTACGTTGACATCATCGTCCGCTGTATATAGAGTTCGCTACACTGATATCATCGTGCGCTGTATAAAATGTTCACTGCACTGAAATCAGCGTCCGCTGTATATAGAGTTTTTCTACATTGACATCTCAGTCAGCTGTAAACAAAGTTCGATACACTAACATCATCGTCCGCTGTATATAGATTTCGCTACACTGACATCATCGTCTGCTGAATATAGAGTTCGCTACATTGATATCTCAGTCAGCTGTATATGAAGTTCGCTACGCCGACATCATCGTCCCCTGTATAATGAGATCACTATGTTGATATCTCAGTCAGCTGTATATGAAGTTCTCTACGCTGACAACATAGTCAGCTGTACCGAAATTTTACTACACTGACATCTCAGACATCTCAGTTGAGCTATATAAAGAGTACGCATCGCTTCGATCATAGTCCGCGGTTTATAGATTTCGCTAAACTGACATCATAATCGTCGCTGTATATAGATTTCGCTACACTGACATCATCGTCTGCTGAATATAGAGTTCACTACATTGACATCTCAGTCAGCTGTATGTAGAGTTCACCACACTGACATCATCGTGCGCTGTATGTAGAGTTCACCACACTGACATCATCGTGTGCTGTATATAGAGTTCACTACGCAGACATCTCGGTCAGCTGTATAAAGAGTACACTACGTTGACATCATCGTGCGCTGTATATAGAGTGCACTACACTGACATCATCGTGCGCTGTATATAGAGTTCACTACACTGACATCATCGTGCGCTGTATATAGAGTTCACTACACTGACATCATCGTGCGCTGTATGTAGAGTTCACTACACAGACATCATCGTGCGCTGTATATAGAGTTCACTACATTGAAATCTCAGTCAGCTCTATATAAAGTTCGCTACAGTAACATCATCGTCCTCTGTTGATCTAGTTCGCTACACTGACAACATCGTCCGATGTATATAGAGTACCCTATGTTGATATTTCAGTCAGCTGAATATATAGCTCGCTACACTGACATAATCGTCCGCTTTATGTAGTTCACCACACTGACATCATCGTGTGCTGTCTATAGAGTTCGCTACACTGGCATCATCGTGCGCTGTATAAAATGTTCACTACACTGACATCAGCGTCCGCTGTATATAGAATTCACTACATTGACATCTCAGTCAGCTGTATATGAAGCTCGCTACGCTGACATCATCGTCCGCTGTTTATAGATTTCGCTACACTGACATCATCTCCCGCTGAATATTGAATTCTCTACATTGACATCTCAGTCAGCTGTATATGAAGTTCGCTACGTCGACATCATCGTCCCCTGTATATAGAGATCACTATATTGACATCTCTGTCAGCCGTATATGAAGTTCGCTACACTGACATCATCGTCCGCCTTATATTGAGTTTACATTGACATCTCAGTCAGCTGTATAGAGAGTTCGCTAATCTGACATCATCGTCCGCAGTAAATAGAGTTCACTACACAGACATCATAATCATATATGTAAAGACTGCTCAACACTGACATAAAAGTCTGCTGTATGAAGAATAAGGTACAATGCCATCATAGTCAACTGTGTAAAAACTCCGCTACGCAGACCTCATAGTCAGTTGTATGTAGATTTCGCTACGCTGACGTCATAGTCAGTTGTATGTAGATTTCGCTACACTGACATTATAGTCGTCAATGCAAAAACTACTTTTCATTGACATGCTATTCAGCTGTATATAGAGTTCGCTACACTGACATCATCGTCCGCTGTACATAGAGTTCGCTACACTACCATCATCGTCCGCTGTATATAGAGTTCGCTACACTGATATCATCGTCCGCTGTATATAGAATTCGCTACATTGACATCTCAGTCCGCTGTATATAGAGTTCGCTAAGCTAACATTATTGTCCGCTGTGTATATAGAGTTTTCTACATTAACTTCTCAGTCGGCTGGATATGAATTTCGCTACGCTGGCCTCATCGTCCGCTGTATATAGAGTTCACTACATTGACATCTCAGTCAGCTGTATATGACGTTCGCTACGCTGACAACATAGTCAGCTGTATATGGAGTTCGCATCGCTTACATCATAGTCCGCGGTTTGTAGATTTCGCTACACTGACATAATCGTCCGCTGTATATTTAGTTCGCTAGACTGACATCATCGTCAGCCGTATATAGAGTTCGCTACAATGACATCTCAGTCAGCTGTATATAGAGTTCACTACATTGACATCTCAGTCAGTTGTATATAGAGTTCGCTACACTAACATCATCGTCCGCAGTATATAGAGTGCGCTACTTCATATGTGTAAAGACTGCTCAACACTGACTTAAAAGTCTGCTGTATGAAGAATTAGGTACAATGACATCATAGTCAACTGTGTAAAAACTGCGCTACGCTGACGTCATAGTCAGTCGTATGCAGATTTCGCTTCGCTGACAACATAGTCAGTTGTATGAAGATTTCGCTACACTGACATTATAGTCGTCTATGCAAAAACTACGTTTCACTGACATGCTAATCAGATGTATATAGAGTTCGCAACACTGACACCATCGTCCGCTGTATATAGAATACCCTACGTTGATATTTCAGCCAGCTGTATATATAGTTCGGTACACTGACATCATAGTCCGCTGTATATAGAGTACCCTACGTTGATATTTCAGTCAGCTGTATATATAGTTCGCTACACTGCCATCATCGTCCGCTTTATGTAGACTTCACCACACTGACATCATCGTGTGCTCTATATAGAGTTCACTACATTGACATCTCAGTCAGCTGTATATAGAGTTCTCTACATTGACATCTCAGTCAGCTATATATAGAGTTCGCTACGCAGATATCATATTCCGCTGTGTTTAGAGTTCACTACATTGACATCTCAGTCAGCTGTATACAAAGTTCGCTACAGTAACATCATCGTCCTCTGTTGATCGAGTTCCTTACACTTACATCATCGTCCGCTGTATATAGAGTACCCTACGTTGATATTTCAGTCAGCTGCATGTATAGTTCGCTACACTGACATCATCGTCCGCTTTATGTAGAGTTCACCACACTGACATCATCGTGTGCTGTATATAGAGTTCACTACGCAGACATCTCGGTCAGCTGTATAAAGAGTACACTACGTTGACATCATCGTGCGCTGTATATAGAGTACACTACACTGACATCATCGTGCGCTGTATATAGAGTTCACTACACTGACATCATCGTGCGCTGTATATAGAGTTCACTACACTGACATCATCGTCCTCTCTTTTAGAGCTCACTACACTGACATCATCGTGCGCTGTATATAGAGTTCACTACACTGACATCATCGTGCGCTGTATGTAGAGTTCACTACACAGACATCATCGTGCGCTGTATATAGAGTTCACTACATTGAAATCTCAGTCAGCTCTATATAAAGTTCGCTACAGTAACATCATCGTCCTCTGTTGATCTAGTTCGCTACACTGACAACATCGTCCGATGTATATAGAGTACCCTATGTTGATATTTCAGTCAGCTGTATATATAGCTCGCTACACTGACATCATTGTCCGCTTTATGTAGTTCACCACACTGACATCATCGTGTGCTGTATATAGAGTTCGCTACACTGGCATCATCGTGCGCTGTATATAGAATTCACTACATTGACATCTCAGTCAGCTGTATATGAAGCTCGCTACGCTGACATCATCGTCCGCTGTATATAGAGTTTACATTGACATCTCAGTCAGCTGTATAGAGAGTTCGCTAATCTGACATCATCATGCGCTGTATATAGAGTTCACTACGCAGCATCTCAGTCAGCTGTATATAGAGTACACTACGTTGACATCATTGTCCGCTGTACATAGAGTTCGCTACACTGACATCATCGTGCGCTTTATATGGTTCACTGCACTGACATCATCGTCCGCTGTATATAGAGTTCACTTCATTGACATCTCAGTCAGCTGTATATAAAGTTCGATACACTAACATCATCGTCCGCTGTTTATAGATTTCGCTACACTGACATCATCTCCCGCTGAATATTGAATTCTCTACATTGACATCTCAGTCAGCTGTATATGAAGTTCGCTACGTCGACATCATCGTCCCCTGTATATAGAGATCACTATATTGACATCTCTGTCAGCCGTATATGAAGTTCGCTACACTGACATCATCGTCCGCCTTATATTGAGTTTACATTGACATCTCAGTCAGCTGTATAGAGAGTTCGCTAATCTGACATCATCGTCCGCAGTAAATAGAGTTCACTACACAGACATCATAATCATATATGTAAAGACTGCTCAACACTGACATAAAAGTCTGCTGTATGAAGAATAAGGTACAATGCCATCATAGTCAACTGTGTAAAAAACTCCGCTACGCAGACCTCATAGTCAGTTGTATGTAGATTTCGCTACGCTGACGTCATAGTCAGTTGTATGTAGATTTCGCTACACTGACATTATAGTCGTCAATGCAAAAACTACTTTTCATTGACATGCTATTCAGCTGTATATAGAGTTCGCTACACTGACATCATCGTCCGCTGTACATAGAGTTCGCTACACTACCATCATCGTCCGCTGTATATAGAGTTCGCTACACTGATATCATCGTCCGCTGTATGTAGAGTTCACTACACAGACATCATCGTGCGCTGTATATAGAGTTCACTACATTGAAATCTCAGTCAGCTCTATATATAGTTCGCTACAGTAACATCATCGTCCTCTGTTGATCTAGTTCGCTACACTGACAACATCGTCCGATGTATATAGAGTACCCTATGTTGATATTTCAGTCAGCTGTATATATAGTTCGCTACACTGACATCATCGTCCGCTTTATGTAGTTCACCACACTGACATCATCGTGTGCTGTATATAGAGTTCGCTACACTGGCATCATCGTGCGCTGTATATAGAATTCACTACATTGACATCTCAGTCAGCTGTATATGAAGCTCGCTACGCTGACATCATCGTCCGCTGTATATAGAGTTTACATTGACATCTCAGTCAGCTGTATAGAGAGTTCGCTAATCTGACATCATCATGCGCTGTATATAGAGTTCACTACGCAGCATCTCAGTCAGCTGTATATAGAGTACACTACGTTGACATCATTGTCCGCTGTACATAGAGTTCGCTACACTGACATCATCGTGCGCTTTATATAATGTTCACTGCACTGACATCATCGTCCGCTGTATATAGAGTTCACTTCATTGACATCTCAGTCAGCTGTATATAAAGTTCGATACACTAACATCATCGTCCGCTGTTTATAGATTTCGCTACACTGACATCATCTCCCGCTGAATATTGAATTCTCTACATTGACATCTCAGTCAGCTGTATATGAAGTTCGCTACGTCGACATCATCGTCCCCTGTATATAGAGATCACTATATTGACATCTCTGTCAGCCGTATATGAAGTTCGCTACACTGACATCATCGTCCGCCTTATATTGAGTTTTACATTGACATCTCAGTCAGCTGTATAGAGAGTTCGCTAATCTGACATCATCGTCCGCAGTAAATAGAGTTCACTACACAGACATCATAATCATATATGTAAAGACTGCTCAACACTGACATAAAAGTCTGCTGTATGAAGAATAAGGTACAATGCCATCATAGTCAACTGTGTAAAAACTCCGCTACGCAGACCTCATAGTCAGTTGTATGTAGATTTCGCTACGCTGACGTCATAGTCAGTTGTATGTAGATTTCGCTACACTGACATTATAGTCGTCAATGCAAAAACTACTTTTCATTGACATGCTATTCAGATGTATATAGAGTTCGCTACACTGACATCATCGTGCGCTGTATATAGAGTTCACTACACTACCATCATCGTCCGCTGTATATAGAGTTCGCTACACTGATATCATCGTCCGCTGTATATAGAATTCGCTACATTGACATCTCAGTCCGCTGTATATAGAGTTCGCTAAGCTAACATTATTGTCCGCTGTATATAGAGTTTTCTACATTAACATCTCAGTCGGTTGGATATGAATTTCGCTACGCTGACCTCATCGTCCGCTGTATATAGAGTTCACTACATTGACATCTCAGTCAGCTGTATATGACGTTCGCTACGCTGACAGCATAGTCAGCTGTATATGGAGTTCGCATCGCTTACATCTTAGTCCGCGGTTTATAGATTTCGCTACACTGACATAATCGTCCGCTGTATATTGAGTTCGCTAGACTGACATCATCGTCAGCCGTATATAGAGTTCGCTACAATGACATCTCAGTCAGCTGTATACAGAGTTCACTACATTGACATCTCAGTCAGTTGTACATAGAGTTCGCTACACTAACATCATCGTCCGCAGTATATAGAGTGCCCCGCTTCATATGTGTAAAGACTGCTCAACACTGACTTAAAAGTCTGCTGTATGAAGAATAAGGTACAATGCCATCATAGTCAACTGTGTAAAAACTGCGCTACGCAGACCTCATAGTCAGTTGTATGCAGATTTCGCTTCGCTGACAACATAGTCAGTTGTATGAAGATTTCGCTACACTGACATTATAGTCGTCTATGCAAAAACTACGTTTCACTGACATGCTAATCAGATGTATATAGAGTTCGCAACACTGACACCATCGTCCGCTGTATATAGAATACCCTACGTATATATTTCAGCCAGCTGTATATATAGTTCGGTACACTGACATCATAGTCCGCTGTATATAGAGTACCCTACGTTGATATTTCAGTCAGCTGTATATATAGTTCGCTACACTGCCATCATCGTCCGCTTTATGTAGACTTCACCACACTGACATCATCGTGTGCTCTATATAGAGTTCACTACATTGACATCTCAGTCAGCTGTATATAGAGTTCTCTACATTGACATCTCAGTCAGCTATATATAGAGTTCGCTACGCAGATATCATATTCCGCTGTGTTTAGAGTTCACTACATTGACATCTCAGTCAGCTGTATACAAAGTTCGCTACACTAACATTATCGTCCGCTGTTGATCGAGTTCCCTACACTTACATCATCGTCCGCTGTATATAGAGTACCCTACGTTGATATTTCAGTCAGCTGTATGTATAGTTCGCTACACTGACATTATCGTCCGCTTTATGTAGAGTTCACCACACTGACATCATCGTGTGCTGTATATAGAGTTCACTACGCAGGCATCTCGGTCAGCTGTATAAAGAGTACACTACCTTGACATCATCGTCCGCTGTATATAGAGTTCGCTACACTGATATCATCGTGCGCTGTATAAAATGTTCACTGCACTGAAATCAGCGTCCGCTGTATATAGAGTTTTCTACATTGACATCTCAGTCAGCTGTAAACAAAGTTCGATACACTAACATCATCGTCCGCTGTATATAGATTTCGCTACACTGACATCATCGTCTGCTGAATATAGAGTTCGCTACATTGACATCTCAGTCAGCTGTATATGAAGTTCGCTACGCCGACATCATCGTCCCCTGTATAATGAGATCACTATGTTGATATCTCAGTCAGCTGTATATGAAGTTCTCTACGCTGACAACATAGTCAGCTGTACCGAAATTTTTACTACACTGACATCTCAGTGAGCTATATAAAGAGTTCGCATCGCTTCGATCATAGTCCGCGGTTTATAGATTTCGCTAAACTGACATAATCGTCCGCTGTATATAGATTTCGCTACACTGACATCATCGTCTGCTGAATATAGAGTTCACTACATTGACATCTCAGTCAGCTGTATGTAGAGTTCACCACACTGACATCATCGTGTGCTGTATATAGAGTTCACTACGCAGACATCTCGGTCAGCTGTATAAAGAGTACACTACGTTGACATTATCGTGCGCTGTATATCGAGTTCGCTACACTGACATCATCGTGCGCTGTATATAGAGTACACTACACTGACATCATCGTGCGCTTTATATAGAGTTCACTACACTGACATCATCGTGCGCTGTATATAGAGTTCACTACACTGACATCATCGTCCTCTCTTTTAGAGCTCACTACACTGACATCATCGTGCGCTGTATATAGAGTTCACTACACTGACATCATCGTGCGCTGTATGTAGAGTTCACTACACAGACATCATCGTGCGCTGTATATAGAGTTCACTACATTGAAATCTCAGTCAGCTCTATATAAAGTTCGCTACAGTAACATCATCGTCCTCTGTTGATCTAGTTCGCTACACTGACAACATCGTCCGATGTATATAGAGCACCCTATGTTGATATTTCAGTCAGCTGAATATATAGCTCGCTACACTGACATCATCGTCCGCTTTATGTAGTTCACCACACTGACATCATCGTGTGCTGTCTATAGAGTTCGCTACACTGGCATCATCGTGCGCTGTATAAAATGTTCACTACACTGACATCAGCGTCCGCTGTATATAGAATTCACTACATTGACATCTCAGTCAGCTGTATATGAAGCTCGCTACGCTGACATCATCGTCCGCTGTATATAGAGTTTACATTGACATCTCAGTCAGCTGTATAGAGAGTTCGCTAATCTGACATCATCATGCGCTGTATATAGAGTTCACTACGCAGCATCTCAGTCAGCTGTATATAGAGTACACTACGTTGACATCATTGTCCGCTGTACATAGAGTTCGCTACACTGACATCATCGTGCGCTTTATATAATGTTCACTGCACTGACATCATCGTCCGCTGTATATAGAGTTCACTTCATTGACATCTCAGTCAGCTGTATATAAAGTTCGATACACTAACATCATCGTCCGCTGTTTATAGATTTCGCTACACTGACATCATCTCCCGCTGAATATTGAATTCTCTACATTGACATCTCAGTCAGCTGTATATGAAGTTCGCTACGTCGACATCATCGTCCCCTGTATATAGAGATCACTATAGACATCTCTGTCAGCCGTATATGAAGTTCGCTACACTGACATCATCGTCCGCCTTATATTGAGTTTACATTGACATCTCAGTCAGCTGTATAGAGAGTTCGCTAATCTGACATCATCGTCCGCAGTAAATAGAGTTCACTACACAGACATCATAATCATATATGTAAAGACTGCTCAACACTGACATAAAAGTCTGCTGTATGAAGAATAAGGTACAATGCCATCATAGTCAACTGTGTAAAAACTCCGCTACGCAGACCTCATAGTCAGTTGTATGTAGATTTCGCTACGCTGACGTCATAGTCAGTTGTATGTAGATTTCGCTACACTGACATTATAGTCGTCAATGCAAAAACTACTTTTCACTGACATGCTATTCAGCTGTATATAGAGTTCGCTACACTGACATCATCGTCCGCTGTACATAGAGTTCGCTACACTACCATCATCGTCCGCTGTATATAGAGTTCGCTACACTGATATCATCGTCCGCTGTATATAGAATTCGCTACATTGACATCTCAGTCCGCTGTATATAGAGTTCGCTAAGCTAACATTATTGTCCGCTGTATATAGAGTTTTCTACATTAACATCTCAGTCGGCTGGATATGAATTTCGCTACGCTGACCTCATCGTCCGCTGTATATAGAGTTCACTACATTGACATCTCAGTCAGCTGTATATGACGTTCGCTACGCTGACAACATAGTCAGCTGTATATGGAGTTCGCATCGCTTACATCATAGTCCGCGGTTTGTAGATTTCGCTACACTGACATAATCGTCCGCTGTATATTTAGTTCGCTAGACTGACATCATCGTCAGCCGTATATAGAGTTCGCTACAATGACATCTCAGTCAGCTGTATATAGAGTTCACTACATTGACATCTCAGTCAGTTGTATATAGAGTTCGCTACACTAACATCATCGTCCGCAGTATATATAGAGTGCGCTACTTCATATGTGTAAAGACTGCTCAACACTGACTTAAAAGTCTGCTGTATGAAGAATTAGGTACAATGACATCATAGTCAACTGTGTAAAAACTGCGCTACGCAGACGTCATAGTCAGTCGTATGCAGATTTCGCTTCGCTGACAACATAGTCAGTTGTATGAAGATTTCGCTACACTGACATTATAGTCGTCTATGCAAAAACTACGTTTCACTGACATGCTAATCAGATGTATATAGAGTTCGCAACACTGACACCATCGTCCGCTGTATATAGAATACCCTACGTTGATATTTCAGCCAGCTGTATATATAGTTCGGTACACTGACATCATAGTCCGCTGTATATAGAGTACCCTACGTTGATATTTCAGTCAGCTGTATATATAGTTCGCTACACTGCCATCATCGTCCGCTTTATGTAGACTTCACCACACTGACATCATCGTGTGCTCTATATAGAGTTCACTACATTGACATCTCAGTCAGCTGTATAAAGAGTTCTCTACATTGACATCTCAGTCAGCTATATATAGAGTTCGCTACGCAGATATCATATTCCGCTGTGTTTAGAGTTCACTACATTGACATCTCAGTCAGCTGTATACAAAGTTCGCTACACTAACATCATCGTCCGCTGTTGATCGAGTTCCCTACACTTACATTCATCGTCCGCTGTATATAGAGTACCCTACGTTGATATTTCAGTCAGCTGTATGTATAGTTCGCTACACTGACATCATCGTCCGCTTTATGTAGAGTTCACCACACTGACATCATCGTGTGCTGTATATAGAGTTCACTACGCAGACATCTCGGTCAGCTGTATAAAGAGTACACTACGTTGACATCATCGTCCGCTGTATATAGAGTTCGCTACACTGACATCATCGTGCGCTGTATAAAATGTTCACTACAACGACATCAGCGTCCGCTGTATATAGAGTTTTCTACATTGACATCTCAGTCAGCTGTAAACAAAGTTCGATACACTAACATCATCGTCCGCTGCATATAGATTTCGCTACACTGACATCATCGTCTGGTGAATAAAGAGTTCGCTACATTGACATCTCAGTCAGCTGTATATGAAGTTCGCTACGCCGACATCATCGTCCCCTGTATAATGAGATCACTATGTTGATATCTCAGTCAGCTGTATATGAAGTTCTCTACGCTGACAACATAGTCAGCTGTACAGAGATTTTACTACACTGACATCTCAGTGAGCTATATAAAGAGTTCGCATCGCTTTGATCATAGTCCGCGGTTTATAGATTGCGCTAAACTGACATAATCGTCCGCTGTATATAGATTTCGCTACACTGACATCATCGTGCGCTGTATATAGAGTTCACTACACTTACATCATCGTGCGCTGTATTTAGAGTTCACTACATTGACATCTCAGTCAGCTATATATGAAGTTAGCTACGCTGACATCATCGTGCGCTGTATATAGAGTTTACTACACTGACAACATCGTGCGCTGTATATAGAGTTCACTACATTGACATCTCAGTCAGCTGTATACAAAGTTCGCTACACTAACATCATCGTCCGCTGTTGATCGAGTTCCCTACACTGACATCATCGTCCGCTGTATATAGAGTACCCTACGTTGATATTTCAGTCAGCTGTATGTAAAGTTCGCTACACTGACATCATCGTCCGCTTTATGTAGAGTTCACCACACTGACATCATCGTGTGCTGTATATAGAGTTCACTACGAGGACATCTCGGTCAGCTGTATAAAGAGTACACTACGTTGACATCATCGTCCGCTGTATATAGAGTTCGCTACACTGACATTATAGTCGTCTATGCAAAAACTACGTTTCACTGACATGCTAATCAGATGTATATAGAGTTCGCAACACTGACACCATCGTCCGCTGTATATAGAATACCCTACGTTGATATTTCAGCCAGCTGTATATATAGTTCGGTACACTGACATCATAGTCCGCTGTATATAGAGTACCCTACGTTGATATTTCAGTCAGCTGTATATATAGTTCGCTACACTGCCATCATCGTCCGCTTTATGTAGACTTCACCACACTGACATCATCGTGTGCTCTATATAGAGTTCACTACATTGACATCTCAGTCAGCTGTATATAGAGTTCTCTACATTGACATCTCAGTCAGCTATATATAGAGTTCGCTACGCAGATATCATATTCCGCTGTGTTTAGAGTTCACTACATTGACATCTCAGTCAGCTGTATACAAAGTTCGCTACAGTAACATCATCGTCCTCTGTTGATCGAGTTCCCTACACTTACATCATCGTCCGCTGTATATAGAGTACCCTACGTTGATATTTCAGTCAGCTGTATGTATAGTTCGCTACACTGACATCATCGTCCGCTTTATGTAGAGTTCACCACACTGACATCATCGTGTGCTGTATATAGAGTTCACTACGCAGACATCTCGGTCAGCTGTATAAAGAGTACACTACGTTGACATCAACGTCCGCTGTATATAGAGTTCGCTACACTGACATCATCGTGCGCTGTATAAAATGTTCACTACAACGACATCAGCGTCCGCTGTATATAGAGTTTTCTACATTGACATCTCAGTCAGCTGTAAACAAAGTTCGATACACTAACATCATCGTCCGCTGCATATAGATTTCGCTACACTGACATCATCGTCTGGTGAATAAAGAGTTCGCTACATTGACATCTCAGTCAGCTGTATATGAAGTTCGCTACGCCGACATCATCGTCCCCTGTATAATGAGATCACTATGTTGATATCTCAGTCAGCTGTATATGAAGTTCTCTACGCTGACAACATAGTCAGCTGTACAGAGATTTTACTACACTGACATCTCAGTGAGCTATATAAAGAGTTCGCATCGCTTTGATCATAGTCCGCGGTTTATAGATTGCGCTAAACTGACATAATCGTCCGCTGTATATAGATTTCGCTACACTGACATCATCGTCTGCTGAATATAGAGTTCACTACATTGACATCTCAGTCAGTTGTGTATAGAGTTCGCTACACTAACATCATCGTCCGCAGTATATATAGTGCGCTACACAGACATAATCATATGTATAAAGACTGCTCACACTGACATAAAAGTCTGCTGTATGAAGAATAAGGCACAATGATATCATAGTCAAACTGTGTAAAAAAACGCCGCTACGCAGACCTCATAGTCAGTTGTATGCAGATTTCGCTACGCTGACATCATAGTCAGTTGTATGAAGATTTCGCTCCACTGACATTATAGTCGTCTATGCAAAAACTACGTTCCACTGACATGCTATTCAGCTGTATATAGCGTACGCTACACTGACATCATCGAGCGCTGTATATAGAGTTCGCTACACTAAAATCATCGTCCGCAGTACATAGAGTTCGCTACATTGACATCTCAGTCAGCTGTATATGAAGTTCGCTACGCCGACATCATCGTCCCCTGTATATAGATATCACTATATTGACATCTCAGTCAGCTGTATTTGAAGTTCGCTACGCTGACATCATCGTCCGCTGTATGTAGAGTTTACATTGACATCTCAGTCAGCTGTATAGATAGTTCGCTACACTAACATCATCGTTCGCAGTTTATAGAGTGCGCTACACAGACATCATAATCATATTTGTAAAGCCTGCTCAACACTGACATAAAAGTCTGCTGTATGAAGAATTAGGTACAATGTCATCATAGTCAACTGTGTAAAAACTGCGCTACGCAGACCTCATAGTCAGTTGTTTGTAGATTTCGCTACGCTGATGTCATAGTCAGTTGTATGTAGATTTCGCTACACTGACATTATAGCCGTCTATGCAAAAACTACTTTTCACTGACATGCTATTCAGCTGTATATAGAGTTCGCTACACTGACATCATCGTGCGCTGTATATAGAGTTCACTACACTTACATCATCGTGCGCTGTATTTAGAGTTCACTACATTGACATCTCAGTCAGCTATATATGAAGTTAGCTACGCTGACATCATCGTGCGCTGTATATAGAGTTTACTACACTGACAACATCGTGCGCTGTATATAGAGTTCACTACATTGACATCTCAGTCAGCTGTATACAAAGTTCGCTACACTAACAGCATCGTCCGCTGTTGATCGAGTTCCCTACACTGACATCATCGTCCGCTGTATATAGAGTACCCTACGTTGATATTTCAGTCAGCTGTATGTAAAGTTCGCTACACTGACATCATCGACCGCTTTATGTAGAGTTCACCACACTGACATCATCGTGTGCTGTATATAGAGTTCACTACGAGGACATCTCGGTCAGCTGTATAAAGAGTACACTACGTTGACATCATCGTCCGCTGTATATAGAGTTCGCTACACTGACATTATCGTGCGCTGTATAAAATGTTCACTACACCGACATAAGCGTCCGCTGTATATAGAGTTTTCTACATTGACATCTCAGTCAGCTGTAAACAAAGTTCGATACACTAACATCATCGTCCGCTGCATATTGATTTCGCTACACTGACATCATCGTCTGGTGAATATAGAGTTCGCTACATTGACATCTCAGTCAGCTGTATATGAAGTTCTCTACGCTGACAACATAGTCAGCTGTACAGAGATTTTACTACACTGACATCTCAGTGAGCTATATAAAGAGTTCGCATCGCTTCGATCATAGTCCGCGGTTTATTGATTTCGCTAAACTGACATAATCGTCCGCTGTATATAGATTTCGCTACACTGACATCATCGTCTGCTGAATATAGAAGTGTTAGTCAGCTGTATATGGAGTTCGCATCGCTTACATCATAGTCCGCGGTTTATAGATTTCGCTACACTGACATTATCGTCCGCTGTATATTGAGTTCGCTAGACTGACATCATCGTCAGCCGTATATAGAGTTCGCTACAATGACATCTCAGTCAGCTGTATATAGAGTTCACTACATTGACATCTCAGTCTGTTGTATATAGAGTTCGCTACACTAACATCATCGTCCGCAGTATATAGAGTGCGCTACTTCATATGTGTAAAGACTGCTCAACACTGACTTAAAAGTCTGCTGTATGAAGAATTAGGTACAATGACATCATAGTCAACTGTGTAAAAACTGCGCTACGCAGACCTCATAGTCAGTTGTATGCAGATTTCGCATCGCTGACAACATAGTCAGTTGTATGAAGATTTCGCTACACTGACATTATAGTCGTCTATGCAAAAACTACTTTTCACTGACATGCTAATCAGATGTATATAGAGTTCGCAACACTGACACCATCGTCCGCTGTATATAGAATACCCTACGTTGATATTTCAGCCAGCTGTATATATAGTTCGGTACACTGACATCATAGTCCGCTGTATATAGAGTACCCTACGTTGATATTTCAGTCCGCTGTATTTATAGTTCGCTACACTGCCATCTTCGTCCGCTTTATGTAGACTTCACCACACTGACATCATCGTGTGCTCTATATAGAGTTCACTAAATTGACATCTCAGTCAGCTGTATATAGAGTTCTCTACATTGACATCTCAGTCAGCTATATATAGAGTTCGCTACGCAGATATCATATTCCGCTGTGTTTAGAGTTCACTACATTGACATCTCAGTCAGCTGTATACAAAGTTCGCTACACTAATAACATCGTCCGCTGTTGATCGAGTTCCCTACACTTACATCATCGTCCGCTGTATATAGAGTACCCTACGTTGATATTTCAGTCAGCTGTATGTATAGTTCGCTACACTGACATCATCGTCCGCTTTATGTAGAGTTCACCACACTGACATCATCGTGTGCTGTATATAGAGTTCACTACGCAGACATCTCGGTCAGCTGTATAAAGAGTACACTACGTTGACATCATCGTCCGCTGTATATAGAGTTCGCTACACTGACATCATCGTGCGCTGTATAAAATGTTCACTGCACTGACATCAGCGTCCGCTGTATATAGAGTTTTCTACATTGACATCTCAGTCAGCTGTAAACAAAGTTCGATACACTAACATCATCGTCCGCTGCATATTGATTTCGCTACACTGACATCATCGTCTGGTGAATATAGAGTTCGCTACATTGACATCTCAGTCAGCTGTATATGAAGTTCTCTACGCTGACAACATAGTCAGCTGTACAGAGATTTTACTACACTGACATCTCAGTGAGCTATATAAAGAGTTCGCATCGCTTCGATCATAGTCCGCGGTTTATTGATTTCGCTAAACTGACATAATCGTCCGCTGTATATAGATTTCGCTACACTGACATCATCGTCTGCTGAATATAGAAGTGTTAGTCAGCTGTATATGGAGTTCGCATCGCTTACATCATAGTCCGCGGTTTATAGATTTCGCTACACTGACATTATCGTCCGCTGTATATTGAGTTCGCTAGACTGACATCATCGTCAGCCGTATATAGAGTTCGCTACAATGACATCTCAGTCAGCTGTATATAGAGTTCACTACATTGACATCTCAGTCTGTTGTATATAGAGTTCGCTACACTAACATCATCGTCCGCAGTATATAGAGTGCGCTACTTCATATGTGTAAAGACTGCTCAACACTGACTTAAAAGTCTGCTGTATGAAGAATTAGGTACAATGACATCATAGTCAACTGTGTAAAAACTGCGCTACGCAGACCTCATAGTCAGTTGTATGCAGATTTCGCATCGCTGACAACATAGTCAGTTGTATGAAGATTTCGCTACACTGACATTATAGTCGTCTATGCAAAAACTACTTTTCACTGACATGCTAATCAGATGTATATAGAGTTCGCAACACTGACACCATCGTCCGCTGTATATAGAATACCCTACGTTGATATTTCAGCCAGCTGTATATATAGTTCGGTACACTGACATCATAGTCCGCTGTATATAGAGTACCCTACGTTGATATTTCAGTCCGCTGTATTTATAGTTCGCTACACTGCCATCTTCGTCCGCTTTATGTAGACTTCACCACACTGACATCATCGTGTGCTCTATATAGAGTTCACTAAATTGACATCTCAGTCAGCTGTATATAGAGTTCTCTACATTGACATCTCAGTCAGCTATATATAGAGTTCGCTACGCAGATATCATATTCCGCTGTGTTTAGAGTTCACTACATTGACATCTCAGTCAGCTGTATACAAAGTTCGCTACACTAATAACATCGTCCGCTGTTGATCGAGTTCCCTACACTTACATCATCGTCCGCTGTATATAGAGTACCCTACGTTGATATTTCAGTCAGCTGTATGTATAGTTCGCTACACTGACATCATCGTCCGCTTTATGTAGAGTTCACCACACTGACATCATCGTGTGCTGTATATAGAGTTCACTACGCAGACATCTCGGTCAGCTGTATAAAGAGTACACTACGTTGACATCATCGTCCGCTGTATATTGAGTTCGCTACACTGACATCATCGTGCGCTGTATAAAATGTTCACTGCACTGACATCAGCGTCCGCTGTATATAGAGTTTTCTACATTGACATCTCAGTCAGCTGTAAACAAAGTTCGATACCCTAACATCATCGTCCGCTGTATATAGATTTCCCTACACTGACATCATGGTCTGCTGAATATAGATTTCGCTACATTGACATCTCAGTCAGCTGTATATGAAGTTCGCTACGCCGACATCATCGTCCCCTGTATAATGAGATCACTATGTTGATATCTCAGTCAGCTGTATATGAAGTTCTCTACGCTGACAACATAGTCAGCTGTACAGAGATTTTACTACGCTGACATCTCAGTGAGCTATATAAAGAGTTCGCATCGCTTCGATCATAGTCCGCGGTTTATAGATTTCGCTAAACTGAAATAATCGTCCGCTGTAAATAGATTTCACTACACTGACATCATCGTCTGTTGAATATAGAGTTCACTACATTGACATCTCAGTCAGCTGTGTATTGAGTTCGCTACGCTAACATCATCGTCCGCACTATATAGAGTGCGCTACACAGACATCATAATCATATGTATAAAGACTGCTCACACTGACATAAAAGTCTGCTGTATGAAGAATAAGGCACAATGACATCATAGTCAACTGTGCAAAAACTACGTTTCACTGAGATGCTTATCAGCTGTATATAGAGTTCGCTACAATGATATCATCGAGCGCTGTATATAGAGTTCATTACACTGACATCATCGTGCTCTGTATATAGAGTTCACTACACTGACATCATTGTCCGCTGTATGTAGAGTTCACCACACTGACATCATCGTGCGCTGTATATAGAGTACACTACACTGACATCATCGTGCGCTGTATATAGAGTTCACTACGCAGCATCTCAATCAGCTGTATATAGAGTACACTACGTTGACATCATTGTCCGCTGTACGTAGAGTTCGCTACACTGACATCATCGTGCGCTTTATATAATGTTCACTGCACTGACATCATCGTCCGCTGTATGTAGAGTTCACCACACTGACATCATCGTGTGCTGTATATAGAGTTCACTACGAGGACATCTCGGTCAGCTGTATAAAGAGTACACTACGTTGACATCATCGTCCGCTGTATATAGAGTTCGCTACACTGACATTATAGTAACTGTATATATGCACGTCGACATCACGTTTCACTGTATATATAGATGCTAATGACATGTATATAGAGTTCGCTACACTGACATCATCGTCCGCTGTATATAGAATTCCCTACGTTGACATTTCAGCCAGCTGTATATATAGTTCACTACACTGACATCATCGTCCGCTATATATATAGAGTACCCTACGTTGACATTTCAGTCAGCTGTATATATAGTTCGCTACACTGACATCATCGTCCGCTTTATGTAGAGTTCACCACACTGACATCATCGTGTGCTGTATATAGAGTTCACTACATTGACATCATCAGTCAGCTGTATATAGAGTTCGCTACACTGACATCATCAGTCAGCTGTATGTAGAGTTTCGCTACACTGATATCATCGTCCGCTGTGTTTAGAGTTCACTACATTGACATCTCATCAGTCAGCTGTATACAAAGTTCGCTACAGTAACATCATCGTCCGCTGTTGATCGAGTTCCCTACACTGACATCATCGTCCGCTGTATATAGAGTACCCTACGTTGATATTTCAGTCAGCTGTATGTATAGTTCGCTACACTGACATCATCGTCCGCTTTATGTAGAGTTCACCACACTGACATCATCGTGTGCTGTATATAGAGTTCACTACGCAGACATCTCGGTCAGCTGTATAAAGAGTACACTACGTTGACATCATCGTCCGCTGTATATAGAGTTCGCTACACTGACATCATCGTGCGCTGTATAAATGTTCACTACAACGACATCAGCGTCCGCTGTATATAGAGTTTTCTACATTGACATCTCAGTCAGCTGTAAACAAAGTTCGATACACTAACATCATCGTCCGCTGCATATAGATTTCGCTACACTGACATCATCGTCTGCTGAATATAGAGTTCGCTACATTGACATCTCAGTCAGCTGTATATGAAGTTCGCTACGCCGACGCTGACATCATCGTCCCCTGTATAATGAGATCACTATGTTGACATATCTCAGTCAGCTGTATATGAAGTTCTCTACGCTGACAACATAGTCAGCTGTACAGAGATTTTACTACACTGACATCTCAGTGAGCTATATAAAGAGTTCGCATCGCTTTGATCATAGTCCGCGGTTTATAGATTTCGCTAAACTGACATAATCGTCCGCTGTATATAGATTTCGCTACACTGACATCATCGTCTGCTGTATATAGAGTTCACTACATTGACATCTCAGTCAGTTGTGTATAGAGTTCGCTACACTAACATCATCGTCCGCTGTATATATAGTGCGCTACACTGACATCATCATCAGCTGTATAATGAGACTGCTCACACTGACATAAAAGTCTGCTGTATATGAAGAATAAGGCACAATGACATCATAGTCAACTGTGTAAGAGTTCGCTACGCTGACATCATAGTCAGTTGTATGCAGATTTCGCTACGCTGACATCATAGTCAGTTGTATGAAGATTTCGCTCCACTGACATTATAGTCGTCTATGCAAAAATCAATTTCGTTCCACTGACATGCTAGTCAGCTGTATATAGCGTACGCTACACTGACATCATCGAGCGCTGTATATAGAGTTCGCTACACTAAACATCATCGTCCGCTGTACATAGAGTTCGCTACATTGACATCTCAGTCAGCTGTATATAGAGTTCGCTACATTGACATCATCGTCAGCTGTATATAGAGTTCGCTATATTGACATCATCAGTCAGCTGTATATAGAAGTTCGCTACGCTGACATCATCGTCCGCTGTATATAGAGTTTACATTGACATCTCAGTCAGCTGTATAGAGAGTTCGCTACACTAACATCATCGTTCGCAGTATATAGAGTGCGCTACACAGACATCATAATCATATTTGTAAAGCCTGCTCAACACTGACATAAAAGTCTGCTGTATGAAGAATTAGGTACAATGTCATCATAGTCAACTGTGTAAAAACTCCGCTACGCAGACCTCATAGTCAGTTGTTTGTAGATTTCGCTACGCTGATGTCATAGTCAGTTGTATGTAGATTTCGCTACACTGACATTATAGCCGTCTATGCAAAAACTACTACTTCACTGACATGCTATTCAGCTGTATATAGAGTTCGCTACACTGACATCATCGTGCGCTGTATATAGAGTTCACTACACTGACATCATCGTGCGCTGTATTTAGAGTTCACTACATTGACATCTCAGTCAGCTGTATATGAAGTTAGCTACGCTGACATCATCGTGCGCTGTATATAGAGTTTACTACACTGACATCATCGTGCGCTGTATATAGAGTTCACTACATTGACATCTCAGTCAGCTGTATACAAAGTTCGCTACACTAACATCATCGTCCGCTGTTGATCGAGTTCCCTACACTGACATCATCGTCCGCTGTATATAGAGTACCCTACGTTGATATTTCAGTCAGCTGTATGTAAAGTTCGCTACACTGACATCATCGTCCGCTTTATGTAGAGTTCACCACACTGACATCATCGTGTGCTGTATATAGAGTTCACTACGAGGACATCTCGGTCAGCTGTATAAAGAGTACACTACGTTGACATCATCGTCCGCTGTATATAGAGTTCGCTACACTGACATTATCGTGCGCTGTATTAAATGTTCACTACACCGACATAAGCGTCCGCTGTATATAGAGTTTTCTACATTGACATCTCAGTCAGCTGTAAACAAAGTTCGATACACTAACATCATCGTCCGCTGTATATAGATTTCGCTACACTGACATCATCATCGTCTGACATCTGAATATAGAGTTCGCTACATTGACATAATCAGTCAGCTGTATATGAAGTTCTCTACGCTGACAACATAGTCAGCTGTACAGAGATTTTACTACACTGACATCTCAGTGAGCTATATAAAGAGTTCGCATCGCTTCGATCATAGTCCGCGGTTTATATAGATTTCGCTAAACTGACATAATCGTCCGCTGTATATAGATTTCGCTACACTGACATCATCGTCTGCTGAATATAGAAGTGTTAGTCAGCTGTATATGGAGTTCGCATCGCTTACATCATAGTCCGCGGTTTATAGATTTCGCTACACTGACATTATCGTCCGCTGTATATTGAGTTCGCTAGACTGACATCATCGTCAGCCGTATATAGAGTTCGCTACAATGACATCTCAGTCAGCTGTATATATAGAGTTCACTACATTGACATCTCAGTCTGTTGTATATAGAGTTCGCTACACTAACATCATCGTCCGCAGTATATAGAGTGCGCTACTTCATATGTGTAAAGACTGCTCAACACTGACTTAAAAGTCTGCTGTATGAAGAATTAGGTACAATGACATCATAGTCAACTGTGTAAAAACTGCGCTACGCAGACCTCATAGTCAGTTGTATGCAGATTTCGCATCGCTGACAACATAGTCAGTTGTATGAAGATTTCGCTACACTGACATTATAGTCGTCTATGCAAAAACTACTTTTCACTGACATGCTATTCAGATGTATATAGAGTTCGCAACACTGACACCATCGTCCGCTGTATATAGAATACCCTACGTTGATATTTCAGTCAGCTGTATATATAGTTCGGTACACTGACATCATAGTCCGCTGTATATATAGAGTACCCTACGTTGATATTTCAGTCAGCTGTATATATAGTTCGCTACACTGCCATCATCGTCCGCTTTATGTAGACTTCACCACACTGACATCATCGTGTGCTCTATATAGAGTTCACTACATTGACATCTCAGTCAGCTGTATATAGAGTTCTCTACATTGACATCTCAGTCAGCTATATATAGAGTTCGCTACGCAGATATCATATTCCGCTGTGTTTAGAGTTCACTACATTGACATCTCAGTCAGCTGTATACAAAGTTCGCTACACTAATATCATCGTCCGCTGTTGATCGAGTTCCCTACACTTACATCATCGTCCGCTGTATATAGAGTACCCTACGTTGATATTTCAGTCAGCTGTATGTATAGTTCGCTACACTGACATCATCGTCCGCTTTATGTAGAGTTCACCACACTGACATCATCGTGTGCTGTATATAGAGTTCACTACGCAGACATCTCGGTCAGCTGTATAAAGAGTACACTACGTTGACATCATCGTCCGCTGTATATAGAGTTCGCTACACTGACATCATCGTGCGCTGTATAAAATGTTCACTGCACTGACATCAGCGTCCGCTGTATATAGAGTTTTATACATTGACATCTCAGTCAGCTGTAAACAAAGTTCGATACACTAACATCATCGTCCGCTGCATATAGATTTCGCTACACTGACATCATCGTCTGGTGAATATAGAGTTCGCTACATTGACATCTCAGTCAGCTGTATATGAAGTTCGCTACGCCGACATCATCGTCCCCTGTATAATGAGATCACTATGTTGACATCTCAGTCAGCTGTATATGAAGTTCTCTACGCTGACACATAGTCAGCTGTACAGAGATTTTACTACACTGACATCTCAGTGAGCTATATAAAGAGTTCGCATCGCTTCGATCATAGTCCGCGGTTTATAGATTTCGCTAAACTGACATAATCGTCCGCTGTATATAGATTTCGCTACACTGACATCATCGTCTGCTGAATATAGAAGTGTTAGTCAGCTGTATATGGGTTCGCATCGCTACATCATAGTCCGCGGTATATAGATTTCGCTACACTGACATTATCGTCCGCTGTATATTGAGTTCGCTAGACTGACATCATCGTCAGCCGTATATAGAGTTCGCTACAATGACATCTCAGTCAGCTGTATATAGAGTTCACTACATTGACATCTCAGTCTGTTGTATATAGAGTTCGCTACACTAACATCATCGTCCGCAGTATATAGAGTTCGCTATACTTCATATGTGTAAAGACTGCTCAACACTGACTTAAAAGTCTGCTGTATGAAGAATTAGGTACAATGACATCATAGTCAACTGTGTAAAAAAACTGCGCTACGCAGACCTCATAGTCAGTTGTATGCAGATTCGCATCGCTGACAACATAGTCAGTTGTATGAAGATTTCGCTACACTGACATTATAGTCGTCTATGCAAAAACTACTTTTCACTGACATGCTAATCAGATGTATATAGAGTTCGCAACACTGACACCATCGTCCGCTGTATATAGAATACCCTACGTTGATATTTCAGCCAGCTGTATATATAGTTCGGTACACTGACATCATAGTCCGCTGTATATAGAGTACCCTACGTTGATATTTCAGTCAGCTGTATATATAGTTCGCTACACTGCCATCTTCGTCCGCTTTATGTAGACTTCACCACACTGACATCATCGTGTGCTCTATATAGAGTTCACTACATTGACATCTCAGTCAGCTGTATATAGAGTTCTCTACATTGACATCTCAGTCAGCTATATATAGAGTTCGCTACGCAGATATCATCTTCCGCTGTGTTTAGAGTTCACTACATTGACATCTCAGTCAGCTGTATACAAAGTTCGCTACACTAATATCATCGTCCGCTGTTGATCGAGTTCCCTACACTTACATCATCGTCCGCTGTATATAGAGTACCCTACGTTGATATTTCAGTCAGCTGTATGTATAGTTCGCTACACTGACATCATCGTCCGCTTTATGTAGAGTTCACCACACTGACATCATCGTGTGCTGTATATAGAGTTCACTACGCAGACATCTCGGTCAGCTGTATAAAGAGTACACTACACTTGACATCATCGTCCGCTGTATATAGAGTTCGCTACACTGACATCATCGTGCGCTGTATAAAATGTTCACTGCACTGACATCAGCGTCCGCTGTATATATAGAGTTTTCTACATTGACATCTCAGTCAGCTGTAAACAAAGTTCGATACACCTAACATCATCGTCCGCTGTATATAGATTTCCCTACACTGACATCATGGTCTGCTGAATATAGAGTTCGCTACATTGACATCTCAGTCAGCTGTATATGAAGTTCGCTACGCCGACATCATCGTCCCCTGTATAATGAGATCACTATGTTGATATCTCAGTCAGCTGTATATGAAGTTCTCTACGCTGACAACATAGTCAGCTGTACAGAGATTTTACTACACTGACATCTCAGTGAGCTATATAAAGTTCGCATCGCTTCGATCATAGTCCGCGGTTTATAGATTTCGCTAAACTGAAATAATCGTCCGCTGTAAATAGATTTCACTACACTGACATCATCGTCTGTTGAATATAGAGTTCACTACATTGACATCTCAGTCAGCTGTGTATTGAGAGTTCGCTACGCTAACATCATCGTCCGCACTATATAGAGTGCGCTACACAGACATCATAATCATATGTATAAAGACTGCTCACACTGACATAAAAGTCTGCTGTATGAAGAATAAGGCACAATGACATCATAGTCAACTGTGCAAAAACTACGTTTCACTGACATGCTCGTCAGCTGTATATAGAGTTCGCTACAATGACATCATCGAGCGCTGTATATAGAGTTCACTACACTGACATCATCGTGCCGCTGTATATAGAGTTCACTACACTGACATCATCGTCCGCTGTATATAGAGTTCACTACACTGACATCATCGTGCGCTGTATATAGAGTTCACTACACTGACATCATCGTGCGCTGTATATAGAGTTCACTACACTGACATCATCGTCCGCTGTATATAGAGTTCACTACGTTGACATCTCAGTCCGCTGTATATAGAGTTCGCTACACTGACATCATCGTGCGCTGTATATAGAGTTCACTACACTGACATCATCGTCCGCTGTATATAGAGTTCACTACATTGACATCTCAGTCAGCTATATGTAAAGTTCGCTACACTAACATCATCGTCCGCTGTTGTATCGAGTTCGCTACACTGACATCATCGTCCGCTGTATATAGAATTCGCTACGTTGACATCTCAGTCAGCTGTATATGAAGTTCGCTACACTGACATCATCGTCCCTGTATATTAGATTTCACTACACTGACATCATCGTCAGCTGTATATGAGAGTTCGCTACTGACTGGACATCATCGTCAGCCTGTATATAGAGTTTACATTGACATCTCAGTCAGCTGTATATAGAGTTCGCTAATCTGACATCATCGTCCGCTGTATATAAGAGTTCACTACACTGACATCATCGTCCGCTGTATATAGAGTACTCTACATTGACATCTCAGTCAGCTGTATGAAGAGTTCGCTACAACTAACATCATCGTCCGCTTATATAGAGTTCACAACTACACTGACATCATCGTCTGCTGTATATAGAGTTCGCTACACATTGACATCTCAGTCAGCTGTATATGAAGTTCGCTACGCTGACATCATCGTCCCCTGTATAGAGTTCGCTACACTGACATTATAGTCAGCTGTATAAAGAGTTCACTACGCTGACATCATAGTCAGCTGTATATAGAGTTCGCTACACTGACATCATCAGTCAGCTGTATATAGAGTTCACTACACTGACATCATCGTCGCGCTGTATATAGATTTCGCTACACTGACAGAATCGTCCGCTGTATATAGAGTTCGCTACACTGACATCATCGTCAGCTGTATAAAGAGTTCACTACGTTGACATCATCGTGCGCTGTATATAGAGTTCACTATTGACTACATCATCATCGTGCGCTGTATATAGAGTTCACTACGCTGACATTCAGTGCGCTGTATAGAGATTTTACTACACTGACACTACACTGAGTTCATCATGTCCGCTGTATATAGAGTTCGCTACACTGACATCATCGTGCGCTGTATATAGAGTAGAGCTACACTGACATCTCATAAACGCTGTATATAGAGTTCGCTACACTGACATCATCGTGCGCTGTATATAGAGTTCACTACATTGACATCTCAGTCAGCTCTATATAGAGTTCGCTACAGTAACATCATCGTCCTCTGTTGATAGAGTTCGCTACACTGACATCATCGTCCGCTGTATATAGAGTTCCCTATGTTGATCATTCTGTCAGCTGTATATAGAGTTCGCTACACTGACATCATCGTCCGCTGTATATAGAGTTCACCTACACTGACATCATCGTGTGCTGTATATAGAGTTCACTACGCTGACATCTCGGTCAGCTGTATATAGAGTTCACTACGTTGACATCATCGTCCGCTGTATATAGAGTTCGCTACACTGACATCATCGTGCGCTGTATAAAAGTTCACTACACTGACATCAGCGTCCGCTGTATATAGAGTTCGCTACACTGACATCTCATCGTCGCTGTATAACAAAGTTCACTACACACGACATCATCGTCCGCTGTATATAGAGTTTCGCTACATGACATCTCATCAGTCTGCTATATAGAAGTTCGCTACGCTGACATCATCGTCCGCTGTATATGAGAGTTCGCTACGCCGACATCATCGTCCGCTGTATATAGAGTGAGATCACATGTTGACATCTCAGTCAGCTGTATATGAAGTTCTCTACGCTGACACACATAGTCGCTGTACATAGATTTTACTACACTGACATCTCAGTGAGCTATATAAAGAGTTCGCATCGCTTCGATCATAGTCCGCGTATATAGATTGCGCAAACTGACATCATCGTCCGCTGTATATAGATTTCGCTACACTGACATCATCGTCTGCTGAATATAGAAGTTAGTCAGCTGTATATGGAGTTCGCATCGCTTACATCATAGTCCGCGGTTTATAGATTTCGCTACACTGACATCATCGTCCCGCTGTATATAGAGTTCGCTAGACTGACATCATCGTCAGCCGTATATAGAGTTCGCTACAATGACATCTCAGTCAGCTGTATATAGAGTTCACTACATTGACATCTCAGTCTGTTGTATATAGAGTTCGCTACACTAACATCATCGTCCGCAGTATATAGAGTTCGCTACTTCATCATATGTGTAAAGACTGCTCAACACTGACATAAAAGTCTGCTGTATGAAGAATTAGGTACAATGACATCATAGTCAACTGTGTAAAAACTGCGCTACGCAGACCTCATAGTCAGTTGTATGCAGATTTCGCTACGCTGACAACATAGTCAGTTGTATGAAGATTTTCGCTACACTGACATTATAGTCGTCTATGCAAAAAACTACTTTTCACTGACATGCTAATCAGATGTATATAGAGTTCGCAACACTGACACCATCGTCCGCTGTATATAGAATACCCTACGTTGATATTTCAGCCAGCTGTATATATAGTTCGGTACACTGACATCATAGTCCGCTGTATATAGAGTACCCTACGTTGATATTTCAGTCAGCTGTATATATAGTTCGCTACACTGCCATCATCGTCCGCTTTATGTAGACTTCACCACACTGACATCATCGTGTGCTCTATATAGAGTTCACTACATTGACATCTCAGTCAGCTGTATATAGAGTTCTCTACATTGACATCTCAGTCAGCTATATATAGAGTTCGCTACGCAGATATCATATTCCGCTGTGTTTAGAGTTCACTACATTGACATCTCAGTCAGCTGTATACAAAGTTCGCTACACTAACATCATCGTCCGCTGTTGATCGAGTTCCCTACACTTACATCATCGTCCGCTGTATATAGAGTACCCTACGTTGATATTTCAGTCAGCTGTATGTATAGTTCGCTACACTGACATCATCGTCCGCTTTATGTAGAGTTCACCACACTGACATCATCGTGTGCTGTATATAGAGTTCACTACGCTGACATCTCGGTCAGCTGTATAAAGAGTTCACTACGTTGACATCATCGTCCGCTGTATATAGAGTTCGCTACACTGACATCATCGTGCGCTGTATAAAATGTTCACTGCACTGACATCATCGTCCGCTGTATATAGAGTTTTCTACATTGACATCTCAGTCAGCTGTACAACAGAGTTCGCTACACTAACATCATCGTCCGCTGTATATAGATTTCGCTACACTGACATCATCGTCTGCTATATATAGAGTTCGCTACATTGACATCTCAGTCAGCTGTATATGAAGTTCGCTACGCCGACATCATCGTCCCCTGTATAATGAGATCACTATGTTGACATCTCAGTCAGCTGTATATGACATTCTCTACGCTGACAACATAGTCAGCTGTACATAGATTTTACTACACTGACATCATCAGTCAGCTATATAAAGAGTTCGCTACATGACGATCATAGTCCGCTGTTTATAGAGTTCGCTACACTGACATCATCGTCCGCTGTATATAGAGTTCGCTACATTGACATCATCGTCTGCTGTATATAGAAGAGTTTCGCTACACTGACATCATCGTCCGCATCGCTACATCATAGTCCGCGGGTTTATAGATCACTACGCACACTGACATTATCGTCAGCTGTATATTGAGTTCGCTAGACTGACATCATCGTCAGCCTGTATATAGAGTTCGCTACAATGACATCATCATCACGCTGTATATAGAGTTCACTACATTGACATCTCAGTCAGCTGTATATAGAGTTCGCTACACTGACATCATCGTCCGCTAGTATATGTAGTTCCGCTACTTTAATCCTACGTTTAAAGACTGCTCAACACTGACTTAAAAGTCTGCTGTATGAAGAATTCGCTACATTGACATCATAGTCGCTGTTGTATAAAGTTCGCTACGCAGACATCATAGTCAGCTGTATATAGAGTTCGCTACGCTGACATCATCAGTCAGCTGTATATAGATTTCGCTACACTGACATCATAGTCGCTGTGCAATAGAGTACTTTTCACTGACATCTAATCAGTGTATATAGAGTTCGTACACTGACAGATCGTCGCTGTATATAAATTGACACGGTGACATCATCGTCGCTGTATATAGAGTTCACTACGCTGACATCATATCGTCCGCTGTATATAGAGTTCGCTACACTGACATCTCAGTCGCTGTATATAGAGTTCGCTACACTGACATCATCGTCCGCTGTATATTAGTCACTACACTGACATCATCACTGTATATCATCCTACACGACATATCAGTCAGCTGTATATAGAGTTCACTACATTGACATCTCAGTCCGCTGTATATAGAGTTTCTACACACTTGACATCATCGTCCGCTGCTATATATAGAGTTCACTACACAGACATCCTCAGTCAGCTGTATATGAAATGGAGTGTCACTACCTACTGACATCATCGTCGCTGTGTATATAGAGTTCGCTACACTGACATCATCGTCCGCTGTATATAGATTCCCTACGTGACATATTTCAGTCAGCTGTATATAGAGTTCGCTACACTGACATCATCGTCCGCTTTATGTAGAGTTCACCACAACTGACATCATCGTGTGCCCTATATAGAGTTCACTACGCAGATCATCAGTCAGCTGTATATAAAGTTCGATACACTGACATCATCGTCCGCTGTATATAGAGTTCGCTACACTGACATCATCGTGCGCTGTATAAAATGTTCACTACACTGACATCATCGTCCGCTGTATATAGAGTTTCTACAATGACATCTCAGTCAGCTGTAACAAAGTTCGCTACACTAACATCATCGTCCGCTGTATATAGATTTCGCTACACTGACATCATCGTCCGCTGTATATAGAGTTCGCTACATTGACATCTCAGTCAGCTGTATATGAGTTTCGCTATATCGTTTGAATCATCGTCACCTGTATATAGAGATCACGCTACGCTGATTTGCATAGTCATCTGTATATAGATGCTACACTGACATCTCAGTGCGCTGTATATAGAGTTCGCTACGCTGACATCATCGTCCGCTGTATATAGCTGAGTTAGAGTTTACTACACTGACATCATCAGTCAGCTGTATATAGAGTTCGCTATCTGACATCATCGTCCGCTGTATATATAGAGTTCACTACATTGACATCTCAGTCAGCTGTATATAGAGTTCGCTACACTGACATCATCGTCCGCAGTATATAGAGTGCGCTACACAGACATCATAATCATGTGTAAAGACTGCTCACACTGACATAAAAGTCTGCTGTATGAAGAATAAGGTACAATGACATCATAGTCAACTGTGTAAAAACCCCGCTACACAGACTCATCGTCAGTTGTATTTAGATTTCGCTACGCTGACATCATAGTCAGTTGTATGTAGATTTCGCTACACTGACATTATAGTCGTCTGTATGCAAAAAGTTCTTTACACTGACATCTATTCAGCTGTATATAGAGAGTTCGCTACACTGACATCATCGTCCGCTGTATATAGAGTACCCTACATTGACATTTCATCAGTCAGCTGTATATAGAGTTCGCTACACTGACATCATGACTGTATATAGAGTACCCTACGTTGACATTTCAGTCAGCTGTATATAGAGTTCGCTACACTGACATCATCGTCCGCTTATGTAGAGTTCACTACACTGACATCATCGTCAGCGCTGTATATAGAGTTCACTACATTGACATCATCGTCAGTCAGCTGTATATAGAGTTCGCTACATTGACATCATCGTCAGCTGTGTATAGAGTTCGCTACACTGACATCATCGTCCGCTGTATATAGAGTTCACTACATTGACATCTCAGTCAGCTGTATATAAAGTTCGCTACACTGACACATCATCGTCCGCTGTTATATAGAGTTCCCTACACTGACATCATCGTCCGCTGTATATAGAGTTCACTACGTTGACATCTCAGTCAGCTGTATGTAGAGTTCGCTACACTGACATCATCGTGTCCCGCTGTATGTAGAGTTCACTACACTGACATCATCGTCAGCTGTATATAGAGTTCACTACACTGACACTACACTGACATATCACGTCAGCTGTCCGCTGTATATAAGTTCACTACACTGACATCATCGTCAGCTGTATAAGAGTTCATACGCTGACATCTGAATCATCGTCCGCTGTATATAAGAGTTCACTACATTGACATCATCAGTCTGCGCTGTATATAGAGTTCGTCCTGTATGACATCTCAGTGACATCTTGTCAGCTACATCGCACTCGTCGTCGCTGTATATAGATTTCGCTACACTGACATCAGTTTCGTCCGCTGTATAGAGTTCGCTACACTGACATCATCGTCAGCTGTATATATAGAGTTCGCTACACTGACATCATCGTCCGCTGTATATAGAGTTCACTACACTGATGACATCAGTCAGCGCTGTATATAGAGTTCACTACGCTGACATCATCGTCCGCTGTATATAGAGTTCACTACATTGACATTCTCAGTCTACGCTGTATATAGAGAGTTCGCTACACTGACATCATCGTTGCGCTTGTATATAGAGTTCACTACACTGACACTCAGTCATCCGCTGTATATATAGAGTTCGCTACACTGACATCATCGTCCCCTGTATATAGAGACTACACTGACATCATCGTCAGCTGTATATAGAGTTCGCTACACTGACATCATCGTGTCGCTGTATATAGAGTTCACTACATTGACATCTCAGTCAGCTGTATATAGAGTTCGCTACACTGACATCATCGTCCGCTGTATATAGAGTATCATCTATGTTGATATAGATCATAATCATATATATAAAGACTAATGCTCAACACTGACATAAAAGTCTGCTGTATGAAGAGTTCGCTACACTGACATCATAGTCCGCTGTATAAAGAGTTCACTACGCAGACATCATAGTCAGCTGTATATAGATTTCGCTACGCTGACATCATAGTCAGCTGTATATAGATTTCGCTACACTGACATCATAGTCCGTCTGTATAAAGACTTCGTTACACTGACATCATCAGTCAGATGTATATAGAGTTCGCTACACTGACATCATCGTCCGCTGTATATAGAGTTCCCTACGTTGACATTTCAGTCAGCTGTATATAGAGTTCGGTACACTGACATCATAGTCCGCTGTATATAGAGTACGCTACAACACTGACATTCAGTCAGCTGTATATAGAGTTCGCTACACTGACATCATCGTCCGCTTTATGTAGAGTTCACTACACTGACATCATCGTCAGCTCTATATAGAGTTCACTACACTGACATCTCAGTCGTGCGCTGTATATAGAGTTCGCTACATTGACATCTCAGTCAGCTGTATATAGAGTTCGCTACACAGACATCACGTCCGCTGTGTATATAGAGTTCACTACATTGACATCTCAGTCAGCTGTATATAAAGTTCGCTACACTAACATCATCGTCCGCTGTTGATCGAGTTCGCTACACTTACATCATCGTCCGCTGTATATAGAGTACCCTACGTTGACATTTCAGTCAGCTGTATATAAGTTCGCTACACTGACATCATCGTCCGCTTTATGTAGAGTTCACCACACTGACATCATCGTCGCTGTATATAGAGTTCACTACATCAGACATCATCGGTCAGGCTGTATATAGAGTACACTACACTGACTTTTGACATCATCGTCCGCTGTATATAGAGTTCGCTACACTGACATCATCGTGCGCTGTATATAAAGTTCACTACACTGACATCAGCGTCCGCTGTATATAGAGTTTTCTACATTGACATCTCAGTCAGCTGTAAACAGAGTTCGCTACACTAACATCATCGTCCGATTGTATATAGAGTTCGCTACACTGACATCATCGTCTGCTGAATATAGAGTTCGCTACATTGACATCTCAGTCAGCTGTATATGAAGTTCGCTACGCTGACATCATCGTCAGCTGTATATAGAGATCACTATGTTGACATCTCAGTCAGCTGTATATAGAGTTCGCTACGCTGACATCATAGTTCAGCTGTACAGAGATTTCGCTACACTGACATCTCAGTGAGCTATATAAAGAGTTCGCATCGCTGACATCATAGTCCGCGGTTTATAGATTTCGCTACACTGACATCATCGTCCGCTGTATATGAGTTCGCTACACTGACATCATCGTCCGCTGTATATAGAGTTCACTACATTGACATCTCAGTCAGCTGTATATAGAGTTCGCTACACTGACATCATCGTCCGCTGTATATAGAGTTCGCTACACATCATCGTCCGCAGTATATAGATCATATGTAGTTAAAGACTGCTCAACACTGACATAAAAGTCTGCTGTATGAAGAGTTAGGTACAATGACATCATAGTCAACTGTGTATAAAGAGCGCTACGCAGACATCATAGTCAGTTGTATATAGAGTTCGCTACGCTGACATCATAGTCAGTTGTATATAGATTTCGCTACACTGACATTATAGTCGTCTATGCAAAAAACTAGTTTCACTGACATCATAGTCAGCTGTATATAGAGTTCGCTACACTGACATCATCGTCCGCTGTATATAGAGTTCGCTACACTGACATCATCAGTCCGCTGTATATAGAGTTCGCTACACTGACATCATCGTCAGCTGTATATAGAGTTCACTACACTGACATCATCAGTCCGCTGTATATAAAAGTTCGCTACACTGACATCATCGTCGTCCGCTGTATATAGAGTTCACTACACTGACATCATCGTCCGCTGTATATAGAGTTCACTACACTGACATCATCGTCCGCTGTATATAGAGTTCACTACATTGACATCTCAGTCAGCTGTATATAGAGTTCGCTACACTGACATCATCGTCCGCTGTATATAGAGTTCACTACACACTGACATCATAGTCAGCTGTATATAGAAGTTCGCTACACTGACATCTCAGTCAGCTGTATACATGAGTTCGCTACACTGACATCATCGTCCGCTGATGTATATAGAGTCGCTACGCTGACATCATCAGTCAGCTGTGTAGAGAATTCGCTACACTGACATCATCGTCCCGCTCATATAGAGTTCGCTACACTGACATCGTCCTATCATCACTGTCGAATCATCGTGTAATATAGAGTTCGCTACACTGACATCATCGTCCGCTGTATATAGAGTTCACTACACATCATCAGTCGCTGTATATAGAGTTACTACTTGACATCTCGCTATATATGAAGTTCTGACTGACATCATCGTCCGCTGTATATAGTTTACTAAGACATCATCGTGCGCTGTATATAGACATATTGACATCATCGTGTCGCTGTATATAGAGTTCGCTACACTGACATCATCCAGCGTCATGTATGAGTTCGCTACACTGACATCAATCTCCGCTGTATATAGAGTTCGCTACACTGACATCATCAGTCCGCTGTATTTAGAGTTCGCTACACTGACATCATCGTCCGCTGTATATAGAGTTCACTACATGACATCTCAGTCTGGGATAGATTCGCTACACTGACATCATAGTCAGCTGTATAAGAGTCCGCTACGCATCATCAGTCCGCTGTATAGAGAGTGCGCTACCTGACATTAGAGTGTCGTTGTATAATGTTCACTACACTGTATATAAGATTTACATGACATCATAGTCGCTACTGTCCACGTACAAAAACTACGTTTCACTACGCTGACTAATGAGATTGTATATAGAGTTCGCTACACTGACTCAGTCGTCCGCTGTATATGAGTTCACTACACTGACATCATCGTCCGCTGGTATATAGAGTTCATACACTGACATCATAGTCCGCTGTATATAGAGTACCCTACGTTGATATTTCAGTCAGCTGTATATAGAGTTCGCTACACTGACATCATCGTCCGCTTTATGTAGAGTTCACCACACTGACATCATCGTGTGCTCTATATAGAGTTCACTACATTGACATCATCGTCAGCTGTATATAGAGTTCTCTACACTGACATCATCAGTCAGCTGTATATAGAGTTCGCTACGCTGATATCATATTCCGCTGTGTTTAGAGTTCACTACATTGACATCTCAGTCAGCTGTATACAAAGTTCGCTACACTAACATCATCGTCCGCTGTTGATCGAGTTCCCTACACTTACATCATCGTCCGCTGTATATAGAGTTCATCCTACATTGATATTTCAGTCAGCTGTATGTATAGTTCGCTACACTGACATCATCGTCCGCTGTATTATGTAGAGTTCACTACACTGACATCTGTGTGCTGTAATAAGAGTTCGCTACGCTGTCATCGGTCAGCTGTAAAGAGTACACTACACTGACATCATCAGTCAGCTGTATATAGAGTTCGCTACACTGACATCATCGTGCGCTGTAAAAAAATGTTCACTACACTGACATCATAGTCCGCTGTATATAGATTTCAGTACTACACTGACATCATCGTCAGCTGTATATAGAGTTCGCTACACTGACATCATAGTCAGCTGTACATGACATCTCAGTCAGCTGTATATAGAAGTTCGCTACACTGACATCATCGTCCGCTGTATAATGAGATCACTATGTTGATATCTCAGTCAGCTGTATATGAAGTTCTCTACGCTGACATCATAGTCAGCTGTACAGAGATTTTACTACACTGACATCTCAGTGAGCTATATAAAGAGTTCGCATCGCTTGACATCATCAGTCGCCTGTATAGATTTCGCTACACTGACATCATCGTCCGCTGTATATAGAGTTCGCTACACTGACCTCATCGTCTGCTGTATATAGAGTTCACTACATTGACATCTCAGTCAGCTGTATATAGAGTTCGCTACACTGACATCATCGTCCGCTGTATATAGAGAGTTCGCAGACATCATAATCATATGTATAAAGACTGCTACACTGACATAAATGTCTGCTGTATGAAGAAAAACACATGACATCATAGTCACTGTATAAAAAGTTACGCTACGCAGACATCATAGTCAGCTGTATATAGAGTTCGCTACACTGATCATATCAAAGTGTCTATATAAAGAGTTCACTACACTGACATCATCGTGCGCTGTATATAGAGTTCGCTACACTGACATCATCGTCCGCTGTATGTAGAGTTCACCACACTGACAGTATCAGCTGTATATAGAGTTCACTACGCAGACATGTCATCAGTGCGCTGTATATAGAGTACACTACGTTGACATCATCAGTCACCGCTGTATATAGAGTTCACTACACTGACATCATCGTGCGCTGTATATAGAGTTCACTACACTGACATCATCGTCCGCTGTATATAGAGTTCACTACATTGACATCTCAGTCAGCTGTATATAAAGTTCGATACACTGACATCATCGTCCGCTGTATATAGAGTTCACTACACTGACATCATCGTCCGCTGTATATAGAGTTCGCTACACTGACATCATCAGTCAGCTGTATATGAAGTTCGCTACGCTGACATCATCGTCCCGCTGTATATAGAGTTCACTACACTGACATCTCAGTCCGCTGTATATGAAGTTCTCTACACTGACATCATCAGTCGCTGTGTTATTGAGTTCGCTACACTGACATCATCGTCAGCTGTATATAGAGTTCGCTACACTGACATCATCGTCCGCTGTATATAGAGTTCGCTACAACTGAACATCATAATCGCTGTATAATAGAGTTCACGAGACACTGACATAAAAGTCCGCTGTATATAGAATTCACGTACAATGACATCATCGTCCGCTGTGTAAAGAGTTCGCTACGTGACATCATCGTCAGTTGTATATAGAGTTCGCTACGCTGACATCATCAGTCAGCTGTGTATGTAGGTTTCGCTACACTGACATCATAGTCAGTCAATTATATAGAGTTTACACTGACATCATCGTCAGCTGTATATAGAGTTCGCTACACTGACATCATCGTGCGCTTGTATATAGAGTTCACTACACTGACATCATCGTGCGCTGTATATAGAGTTCATTACTACATGACATCATCAGTCAGCTGTATATAGAGTACACTACGTTGACATCATAGTCCGCTGTATATAGAGTTCGCTACACTGACATCATCGTGCGCTGTTATATAGAGTTCGCTACACTGACATCATCGTCGCGCTGTATATAGAGTTCACTACATTGACATCTCAGTCGCTGTATATATTAAGTTCGCTACGCTGACATCATATAGATCGCTACGCTGTATATAGAGTTCGCTACAGTTGACATCATCAGTCAGCTGTATATAGAAGTTCGCTAACTGACATCTCATCGTCCGCTGTATATACGAGTTTCACTACACTGACATCATCGTCCGCTGTATATAGAGTTCCCTACGTTGACATCATCAGTCAGCTGTATATAGAGTTTTCGCTACACTGACATCATCGTCCGCTGTATATAGAGTTCACTACACTGACATCATCAGTGACTGTATATAGAGTTCACTACGCTGACATCATGAGTCAGCTGTATATAGAGTTCACTACATGACATCTCGTCCGCTGTATATAGAGTTCGCTACGCTGACATCATCGTCAGCGCTGTATATAGAGTTCACTACATTGACATCTCAGTCAGCTGTATATAGAGTTCGCTACACTGACATCATCGTCCGCTGTATATAGAGTGCGCTATTCATATGTGTAAAGACTGCTCAACACTGACATAATCGTCTGCTGTATGAAGAATTTCCGCTACAATGACATCATAGTCAGCTGTGTAAAAACTTCGCTACGCAGACATCATAGTCAGTTGTATATAGATTTCGCTACGCTGACATCATCGTCAGTTGTATAAGATTTCGCTACACTGACATCATAGTCAGCTGTATAAGAGTTCTTTCACTGACATCATCGTCAGCTGTATATAGAGTTCGCTACTGCTGACATCATCGTCCGCTGTATATAGAGTTCGCTTGACAACTGACATCATCAGTCAGCTGTATATAGAGTTCGCCTACACTGACATCATCGTCCGCTGTATATAGAGTACCTACATTGACATCATCAGTCAGCTGTATATATAGTTCGCTACACTGACATCATCGTCCGCTGTATGTAGAGTTCACACACTGACATCATCGTGCGCTGTATATAGAGTTCACTACGCTGACATCTCAGTCAGCTGTATATAGAGTTCACTACATTGACATCTCAGTCAGCTGTATATAGAGTTCGCTACGCAGACATCATCGTCCGCTGTATATAGAGTTCACTACATTGACATCTCAGTCAGCCGTATACAAAGTTCGCTACACTGACATCATCGTCCGCTGTTGATCGAGTTCCCTACACTGACATCATCGTCCGCTGTATATATAGAGTTCGCTACGTTGATATTCAGTCAGCTGTATATAGAGTTCGCTACACTGACATCATCGTCCGCTTTATGTAGAGTTCACCACACTGACATCAAAGTGTGCTGTATATAGAGTTCACTACATGACATCTCGTCAGCTGTATAAAAGAGTTCACTACACTGACATCATAGTCCGCTGTATATAGAGTTCGCTACACTGACATCATCGTGCGCTGTATAAAATGTTTCACTACACTGACATCAGCGTCCGCTGTATATAGAGTTTTCTACATTGACATCTCAGTCAGATTGTGTAACAAAGTTCGATACACTGACATCATCGTCCGCTGTATATAGAGTTTCGCTACACTGACATCATCGTCTGCTGTATATAGAGTTCGCTACATTGACATCTCAGTCAGCTGTATATGAGTTCGCTACGCTGACATCATCGTCCGCTGTATAATGAGATCACTATGTTGACATCTCAGTCAGCTGTATATGAGTTCTCTACGCTGACATCATAGTCAGCTGTACAGAGATTTTACTACACTGACATCTCAGTGAGCTATATAATAGAGTTCGCTACGCTTCGATCATAGTCCGCGGTTTATAGATTGCGCTATATGACATAATCGTCCGCTGTACAAGATTTCGCTACACTGACATCATCGTCTGCTGAATATAGAATCTCAGTCAGCTGTATATGGAGTTCGCATACGCTTACATCATCGTCCGCTGTTTATAGATTTCGCTACACTGACATTATCGTCCGCTGTATATTGAGTTCGCTACACTGACATCATCGTCAGCCGTATATAGAGTTCGCTACAATGACATCTCAGTCAGCTGTATATAGAGTTCACTACATTGACATCTCAGTCCTGTTGTATATAGAGTTCGCTACACTACATCATCGTCCGCAGTATATAGAGTCCGCTACTTCATACGTGTAAAGACTGCTCAACACTGACTTAAAAGTCTGCTGTATGAAGAATTAGGTACAATGACATCATAGTCAACTGTGTAAAAACTGCGCTACGCAGACCTCATAGTCAGTTGTATGCAGATTTCGCTTCGCTGACAAATAGTCAGTTGTATGAAGATTTCGCTACACTGACATTATAGTCGTCTATGCAAAAACTACTTTTCACTGACATGCTCAATCAGATGTATAAAGAGTTCGCAACACTGACACCATCGTCCGCTGTATATAGAATACCCTACGTTGATATTTCAGCCAGCTGTATATATAGTTCGGTACACTGACATCATAGTCCGCTGTATATAGAGTACCCTACGTTGATATTTCAGTCAGCTGTATATATAGTTCGCTACACTGCCATCTTCGTCCGCTTTATGTAGACTTCACCACACTGACATCATCGTGTGCTCTATATAGAGTTCACTACATTGACATCTCAGTCAGCTGTATATAGAGTTCTCTACATTGACATCTCAGTCAGCTATATATAGAGTTCGCTACGCAGATATCATCTTCCGCTGTGTTTAGAGTTTCACTACATTGACATCTCAGTCAGCTGTATACAAAGTTCGCTACACTAATATCATCGTCCGCTGTTGATCGAGTTCCCTACACTTACATCATCGTCCGCTGTATATAGAGTACCCTACGTTGATATTTCAGTCAGCTGTATGTATAGTTCGCTACACTGACATCATCGTCCGCTTTATGTAGAGTTCACCACACTGACATCATCGTGTGCTGTATATAGAGTTCACTACGCAGACATCTCGGTCAGCTGTATAAAGAGTACACTACGTTGACATCATCGTCCGCTGTATATAGAGTTCGCTACACTGACATCATCGTGCGCTGTATAAAATGTTCACTGCACTGACATCAGCGTCCGCTGTATATAGAGTTTTCTACATTGACATCTCAGTCAGTTGTAAACAAAGTTCGATACACTAACATCATCGTCCGCTGTATATAGATTTCGCTACACTGACATCATCGTCTGCTGATATAGAGTTCGCTACATTGACATCTCAGTCAGCTGTATATGAAGTTCGCTACGCCGACATCATCGTCCCCTGTATAATGAGATCACTATGTTGACATCTCAGTCAGCTGTATATGAAGTTCTCTACGCTGACAACATAGTCAGCTGTACAGAGATTTTACTACACTGACATCTCAGTGAGCTATATAAAGAGTTCGCATCGCTTCGATCATAGTCCGCGGTTTATAGATTGCGCTAAACTGACATAATCGTCCGCTGTATATAGATTTCGCTACACTGACATCATCGTCTGCTGAATATAGAAGTGTTAGTCAGCTGTATATGGAGTTCGCATCGCTTACATCATAGTCCGCGGTTTATAGATTTCGCTACACTGACATTATCGTCCGCTGTATATTGAGTTCGCTAGACTGACATCATCGTCAGCCGTATATAGAGTTCGCTACAATGACATCTCAGTCAGCTGTATATAGAGTTCACTACATTGACATCTCAGTCTGTTGTATATAGAGTTCGCTACACTAACATCATCGTCCGCAGTATATAGAGTCCGCTACTTCATATGTGTAAAGACTGCTCAACACTGACTTAAAAGTCTGCTGTATGAAGAATTAGGTACAATGACATCATAGTCAACTGTGTAAAAACTGCGCTACGCAGACCTCATAGTCAGTTGTATGCAGATTTCGCTTCGCTGACAAAATAGTCAGTTGTATGAAGATTTCGCTACACTGACATTATAGTCGTCTATGCAAAAACTACTTTTCACTGACATGCTAATCAGATGTATAAAGAGTTCGCAACACTGACACCATCGTCCGCTGTATATAGAATACCCTACGTTGATATTTCAGCCAGCTGTATATATAGTTCGGTACACTGACATCATAGTCCGCTGTATATAGAGTACCCTACGTTGATATTTCAGTCAGCTGTATATATAGTTCGCTACACTGCCATCTTCGTCCGCTTTATGTAGACTTCACCACACTGACATCATCGTGTGCTCTATATAGAGTTCACTACATTGACATCTCAGTCAGCTGTATATAGAGTTCTCTACATTGACATCTCAGTCAGCTATATATAGAGTTCGCTACGCAGATATCATCTTCCGCTGTGTTTAGAGTTCACTAAATTGACATCTCAGTCAGCTGTATACAAAGTTCGCTACACTAATATCATCGTCCGCTGTTGATCGAGTTCCCTACACTTACATCATCGTCCGCTGTATATAGAGTACCCTACGTTGATATTTCAGTCAGCTGTATGTATAGTTCGCTACACTGACATCATCGTCCGCTTTATGTAGAGTTCACCACACTGACATCATCGTGTGCTGTATATAGAGTTCACTACGCAGACATCTCGGTCAGCTGTATAAAGAGTACACTACCTTGACATCATCGTCCGCTGTATATATAGAGTTCGCTACACTGACATCATCGTGCGCTGTATAAAATGTTCACTGCACTGACATCAGCGTCCGCTGTATATAGAGTTTTTTCTACATTGACATCTCAGTCAGCTGTAAACAAAGTTCGATACACTAACATCATCGTCCGCTGTATATAGATTTCGCTACACTGACATCATCGTCTGCTGATATAGAGTTCGCTACATTGACATCTCAGTCAGCTGTATATGAAGTTCGCTACGCCGACATCATCGTCCCCTGTATAATGAGATCACTATGTTGACATCTCAGTCAGCTGTATATGAAGTTCTCTACGCTGACAACATAGTCAGCTGTACAGAGATTTTACTACACTGACATCTCAGTGAGCTATATAAAGAGTTCGCATCGCTTCGATCATAGTCCGCGGTTTATAGATTGCGCTAAACTGACATAATCGTCCGCTGTATATAGATTTCGCTACACTGACATCATCGTCTGCTGAATATAGAAGTTAGTCAGCTGTATATGGACATCATCATAGTCCGCGGTTTATAGAGTTCGCTACACTGACATCATCGTGCCGCTGTATATGAGTTCGCTAGACTGACATCATCGTCAGCTTGTATATAGAGTTCGCTACAATGACATCTCAGTCAGCTGTATATAGAGTTCACTACACTGACATCATCGTCTGTTGTATATAGAGTTCGCTACACTAACATCATCGTGCGCAGTATATAGAGTTCGCTACTTCACTGAAAGATCATCGTCACTGACTTTAAAGTCTGCTGTATGAAGAATTGACAATGACATCATAGTCAACTGTATATAGAACTGCGCTACGCAGACCTCATCGAAGTCAGTTGTATGCAGATTTCGCTTCGCTGACAAAATAGTCAGTTGTATGAAGATTTCGCTACACTGACATTATAGAGTTCACTACACTAACACTGACATCTCTAATCAGATGTATATAAGAGTTCGCAACACTGACATCATCGTGGCGCTGTATATAGAGTACCCTACGTTGACATTTCGTCAGCTGTATATATAGTTTCGGTACACTGACATCATAGTCCGCTGTATATAGAGTACCCTACGTTGACATTTCAGTCAGCTGTATATATAGTTCGCTACACTGACATCTTCGTCCGCCGTATGTAGACTTCACCACACTGACATCATCGTGTGCTCTATATAGAAGTTCACTACACTGACATCATCAGTCAGCTGTATATAGAGTTCTCTACATTGACATCTCAGTCAGCTGTATATAGAGTTCGCTACACAGATATCATCGTCCGCTGTGTATTAGAGTTCACTACATTGACATCTCAGTCAGCTGTATACAAAGTTCGCTACACTAACATCATCGTCCGCTGTTGATCGAGTTCCCTACACTGACATCATCGTCCGCTGTATATAGAGTACCCTACGTTGATATTTCAGTCAGCTGTATGTATAGTTCGTCTACAACTGTATCATCGTCCGCTTTATGTAGAGTTCACCACATGACATCATCGTGTGCTGTATATAGAGTTCACTACGCAGACATCTCGGTCAGCTGTATAAAGAGTACACTACCTGACATCATCGTCCGCTGTATATAGAGTTCGCTACACTGACATCATCGTGCGCTGTATAAAATGTTCACTGCACTGACATCAGCGTCCGCTGTATATAGAGTTTCACTACATTGACATCTCAGTCAGCTGTATATAAAGTTCGATACACTAACATCATCGTCCGCTGTATATAGATTTCGCTACACTGACATCATCGTCTGCTGATATAGAGTTCGCTACATTGACATCTCAGTCAGCTGTATATGAAGTTCGCTACGCCGACATCATCGTCCCCTGTATATAGAGATCACTATGTTGACATCTCAGTCAGCTGTATATGAGAGTTCTCTACGCTGACAGCATAGTCAGCTGTACAGAGATTTTACTACACTGACATCATCAGTGAGCTATATAAAGAGTTCGCATCGCTTCGATCATAGTCCGCGGTTTATAGAGTTCGCTAAACTGACATAATCATCCGCTGTATATAGATTTCGCTACACTGACATCATCGTCAGCTGAATATAGAAGTTAGTCAGCTATGGAGTTGCACATCATCATAGTCCGCGGTTTATAGATTCGCTACACTGACATCATCGTCCGCTGTATATAGAGTTCGCTATACTGACATCATCGTCAGCTGTATATAGAGTTCGCTACATTGACATCTCAGTCAGCTGTATATAGAGTTCACTACATTGACATCTCAGTCAGCTCTATATAGAGTTCGCTACGCTGACATCATCGTCCGCTGTATATAGAGTCCGCTACTTCATACGTGTAAAGTAAAGACTGCTCAACACTGACTTAAAAGTCTGCTGTATGAAGAATTAGGTACAATGACATCATAGTCAACTGTGTGTAAAAACTGCGCTACGCAGACCTCATAGTCAGTTGTATGCAGATTTCGCTTCGCTGACACAAAATAGTCAGTTGTATGAAGATTTCGCTACACTGACATTATAGTCGTCTATGCAAAAACTACTTTTCACTGACATGCTAATCAGATGTATAAAAGAGTTCGCTACACTGACACCATCGTCCGCTGTATATAGAATACCCTACGTTGATATTTCAGCCAGCTGTATATATAGTTCGGTACACTGACATCATAGTCCGCTGTATATAGAGTACCCTACGTTGATATTTCAGTCAGCTGTATATATAGTTCGCTACACTGCCATCTTCGTCCGCTTTATGTAGACTTCACCACACTGACATCATCGTGCTCTATATAGAGTTCACTACATTGACATCTCAGTCAGCTGTATATAGAGTTCTCTACATTGACATCTCAGTCAGCTATATATAGAGTTCGCTACGCAGATATCATCTTCCGCTGTGTTTAGAGTTCACTACATTGACATCTCAGTCAGCTGTATACAAAGTTCGCTACACTAACATCATCGTCCGCTGTTGATCGAGTTCCCTACACTTACATCATCGTCCGCTGTATATAGAGTACCCTACGTTGATATTTCAGTCAGCTGTATGTATAGTTCGCTACACTGACATCATCGTCCGCTTTATGTAGAGTTCACCACACTGACATCATCGTGTGCTGTATATAGAGTTCACTACGCAGACATCTCGGTCAGCTGTATAAAGAGTACACTACCTTGACATCATCGTCCGCTGTATATAGAGTTCGCTACACTGACATCATCGTGCGCTGTATAAAATGTTCACTGCACTGACATCAGCGTCCGCTGTATATAGAGTTTTCTACATTGACATCTCAGTCAGTTGTAAACAAAGTTCGATACACTAACATCATCGTCCGCTGTATATAGATTTCGCTACACTGACATCATCGTCTGCTGATATAGAGTTCGCTACATTGACATCTCAGTCAGCTGTATATGAAGTTCGCTACGCCGACATCATCGTCCCCTGTATAATGAGATCACTATGTTGATATCTCAGTCAGCTGTATATGAAGTTCTCTACGCTGACAACATAGTCAGCTGTAAAGAGATTTTACTACACTGACATCTCAGTGAGCTATATAAAGAGTTCGCATCGCTTCGGCCATAGTCCGCGGTTTATAGATTTCGCTAAACTGACATAATCGTCCGCTGTATATAGATTTCGCTACACTGACATCATCGTCTGCTGAAAATAGAGTTCACTACATTGACATCTCAGTCAGCTGTATGTAGAGTTCACCACACTGACATCATCGTGTGCTGTATATAGAGTTCACTAAGCAGACATCTCGGTCAACTGTATAAAGAGTACACTACGTTGACATCATCGTCCGCTGTATATAGAGTTTCGCTACACTGACATCATCGTGCGCTGTATATAGAGTTCACTACACTGACATCATCGTGCGCTGTATATAGAGTTCACTACACTGACATCATCGTCCTCTCTTTTAGAGCTCACTACACTGACATCATCGTGCGCTGTATATAGAGTTCGCTACACTGACATCATCGTGCGCTGTATGTAGAGTTCACTACACAGACATCATCGTCCGCTGTATATAGAGTTCACTACATTGACATCTCAGTCAGCTCTATATAAAGTTCGCTACAGTAACATCATCGTCCTCTGTTGATCGAGTTCGCTACACTGACATCATCGTCCGTTGTATATAGAGAACCCTATGTTGATATTTCAGTCAGCTGTATATATAGTTCGCTACACTGACATTATCGTCCACTTTATGTAGTTCACCCCACTGACATCATGGTGAGCTGTATATAGAGTTCGCTACACTGACATCATCGTGCGCTGTATAAAATGTTCACTGCACTGACATCAGCGTCCGCTGTATATAGAGTTTTCTACATTGACATCTCAGTCAGTTGTAAACAAAGTTCGATACACTAACATCATCGTCCGCTGTATATAGATTTCGCTACACTGACATCATCGTCTGCTGATATAGAGTTCGCTACATTGACATCTCAGTCAGCTGTATATGAAGTTCGCTACGCCGACATCATCGTCCCCTGTATAATGAGATCACTATGTTGATATCTCAGTCAGCTGTATATGAAGTTCTCTACGCTGACAACATAGTCAGCTGTACAGAGATTTTACTACACTGACATCTCAGTGAGCTATATAAAGAGTTCGCATCGCTTCGGCCATAGTCCGCGGTTTATAGATTTCGCTAAACTGACATAATCGTCCGCTGTATATAGATTTCGCTACACTGACATCATCGTCTGCTGAAAATAGAGTTCACTACATTGACATCTCAGTCAGCTGTATGTAGAGTTCACCACACTGACATCATCGTGTGCTGTATATAGAGTTCACTAAGCAGACATCTCGGTCAACTGTATAAAGAGTACACTACGTTGACATCATCGTCCGCTGTATATAGAGTTCGCTACACTGACATCATCGTGCGCTGTATATAGAGTTCACTACACTGACATCATCGTGCGCTGTATATAGAGTTCACTACACTGACATCATCGTCCTCTCTTTTAGAGCTCACTACACTGACATCATCGTGCGCTGTATATAGAGTTCGCTACACTGACATCATCGTGCGCTGTATGTAGAGTTCACTACACAGACATCATCGTCCGCTGTATATAGAGTTCACTACATTGACATCTCAGTCAGCTCTATATAAAGTTCGCTACAGTAACATCATCGTCCTCTGTTGATCGAGTTCGCTACACTGACATCATCGTCCGTTGTATATAGAGAACCCTATGTTGATATTTCAGTCAGCTGTATATATAGTTCGCTACACTGACATTATCGTCCACTTTATGTAGTTCACCCCACTGACATCATGGTGAGCTGTATATAGAGTTCGCTACACTGACATCATCGTGCGCTGCATAAAATTTTCACTACACTGACATCAGCGTCCGCTGTATATAGGATTCACTACATTGACATCTCAGTCAGCTGTATATGAAGCTCGCTACGCTGACATCATCGTCCGCTGTATATAGAGTTTACATTGACATCTCAGTCAGCTGTATAGAGAGTTCGCTAATCTGACATCATCATGCGCTGTATATAGAGTTCACTACGCAGCATCTCAGTCAGCTGTATATAGAGTACACTACGTTGACATCATTGTCCGCTGTACATAGAGTTCGCTACACTGACATCATCGTGCGCTTTATATAATCATCACTACACTGACATCATCGTCCGCTGTATATATAGTTCACTTCATTGACATCTCAGTCAGCTGTATATAAAGTTCGATACACTAACATCATCGTCCGCTGTTTATAGATTTCGCTACACTGACATCATCTCCCGCTGAATATTGAATTCGCTACGTTGACATCTCAGTCAGCTGTATATGAAGTTCGCTACGTCAACATCATCGGCCCCTGTATATAGAGATCACTATATTGACATCTCTGTCAGCCGTATATGAAGTTCGCTACACTGACATCATCGTCCGCCTTATATTGAGTTTACATTGACATCTCAGTCAGCTGTATAGAGAGTTCGCTAATCTGACATCATCGTCCGCAGTATATAGAGTTCACTACACAGACATCATAATCATATATGTAAAGACTGCTCAACACTGACATAAAAGTCTGCTGTATGAAGAATAAGGTACAATGCCATCATAGTCAACTGTGTAAAATCTCCGCTGCGCAGACCTCATAGTCAGTTGTATGCAGATTTCGCTACGCTGACAACATAGTCAGTTGTATGAAGATTTCGCTACACTGACATTATAGTCGTCTATACAAAAACTACTTTTCACTGACATGCTAATCAGATGTATATAGAGTTCGCAACACTGACACCATCGTCCGCTGTATATAGAATACCCTACGTTGATATTTCAGTCAGCTGTATATATAGTTCGGTACACTGACATCATAGTCCGCTGTATATAGACTACCCTACCTTGATATTTCAGTCAGCTGTATTTATAGTTCGCTACACTGCCATCATCGTCCGCTTTATGTAGACTTCACCACACTGACATCATCGTGTGCTCTATATAGATTTCACTACATTGACATCTCAGTCAGCTGTATATAGAGTTCTCTACATTGACATCTCAGTCAGCTATATATAGAGTTCGCTACGCAGATATCATATTCCGCTGTGTTTAGAGTTCACTACATTGACATCTCAGTCAGCTGTATACAAAGTTCGCTACACTAACATCATCGTCCGCTGTTGATCGAGTTCCCTACACTTACATCATCGTCCGCTGTATATAGAGTACCCTACGTTGATATTTCAGTCAGCTGTATGTATAGTTCGCTACACTGACATCATCGTCCGCATTATGTAGAGTTCACCACACTGACATCATCGTGTGCTGTATATAGAGTTCACTACGCAGACATCTCGGTCAGCTGTATAAAGAGTACACTACGTTGACATCATCGTCCGCTGTATATAGAGTTCGCTACACTGACATCATCGTGCGCTGTATCAAATGTTCACTGCACTGACATCAGCGTCCGCTGTATATTGAGTTTTCTACATTGACATCTCAGTCAGCTGTAAACAAAGTTCGATACACTAACATCATCGTCCGCTGTATATAGATTACCCTACACTGACATCATGGTCTGCTGAATATAGATTTCGCTACATTGACATCTCAGTCAGCTGTATATGAAGTTCGCTACGCCGACATCATCGTCCCCTGTATAATGAGATCACTATGTTGATATCTCAGTCAGCTGTATATGAAGTTCTCTACGCTGACAACATAGTCAGCTGTACAGAGATTTTACTATGCTGACATCTCAGTGAGCTATATAAAGAGTTCGCATCGCTTCGATCATAGTCCGCGGTTTATAGATTTCGCTAAACTGACATAATCGTCCGCTGTAAATAGATTTCGCTACACTGACATCATCGTCTGTTGAGTATAGAGTTCACTACATTGACATCTCAGTCAGCTGTGTATTGAGTTCGCTACGCTAACATCATCGTCCGCACTATATAGAGTGCGCTACACAGACATCATAATCATATGTATAAAGACTGCTCACACTGACATAAAAGTCTGCTGTATGAAGAATAAGGCACAATGACATCATAGTCAACTGTGCAAAAACTACGTTTCACTGAGATGCTTATCAGCTGTATATAGAGTTCGCTACACTGATATCATCGAGCGCTGTATATAGAGTTCACTACACTGACATCATCGTGCGCTGTATATAGAGTTCACTACACTGACATCATTGTCCGCTGTATGTAGAGTTCACCACACTGACATCATCGTGCGCTGTATATAGAGTACACTACACTGACATCATCGTGCGCTGTATATAGAGTTCACTACGCAGCATCTCAGTCAGCTGTATGTAGAGTACACTACGTTGACATCATCGTGCGCTGTATATAGAGTTCGCTACACTGACATCATCGTGCGCTTTATATAATGTTCACTACACAGACATCATCGTCCGCTGTATATAGAGTTCACTTCATTGACATCATTGTCCGCTGTACGTAGAGTTCGCTACACTGACATCATCGTGCGCTTTATATAATGTTCACTACACTGACATCATCGTCCGCTGTATATAGAGTTCACTTCATTGACATCTCAGTCAGCTGTATATAAAGTTCCATACACTAACATCATCGTCCGCTGTTTATAGATTTCGCTACACTGACATCATCTCCCGCTGAATATTGAATTCGCTACATTGACATCTCAGTCAGCTGTATATGAAGTTCGCGACGTCGACATCATCGTCCCCTGTATATAGAGATCACTATAATGACATCTCTGTCAGCCGTATATGAAGTTCTCTACACTGACATCATCGTCCGCCTTATATTGAGTTTACATTGACATCTCAGTCAGCTGTATAGAGAGTTCGCTAATCTGACATCATCGTCCGCAGTATATAGAGTTCACTACACAGACATCATAATCATATATGTAAAGGACTGCTCAACACTGACATAAAAGTCTGCTGTATGAAGAATAAGGTACAATGCCATCATAGTCAACTGTGTAAAAACTCCGCTACGCAGACCTCATAGTCAGTTGTATGTAGATTTCGCTACGCTGACGTCATAGTCAGTTGTATGTAGATTTCGCTACACTGACATTATAGTTGTCAATGCAAAAACTACTTTTTCACTGACATGCTATTCAGCTGTATATAGAGTTCGCTACACTGACATCATCGTGCGCTGTATATAGAGTTCACTACACTGACATCATCGTGCGCTGTATATAGAGTTCACTACGCAGACATCTCGGTCAGCTGTATAAAGAGTACACTACGTTGACATCATCGTGCGCTGTATATAGAGTACACTACACTGACATCATCGTGCGCTGTATATAGAGTTCACTACACTGACATCATCGTGCGCTGTATATAGAGCTCACTACACTGACATCATCGTCCTCTCTTTTAGAGCTCACTACACTGACATCATCGTGCGCTGTATATAGAGTTCACTACACTGACATCATCGTGCGCTGTATGTAGAGTTCACTACACAGACATCATCGTGCGCTGTATATAGAGTTCACTACATTAACATCTCAGTCAGCTCTATATAAAGTTCGCTACAGTAACATCATCGTCCTCTGTTGATCGAGTTCGCTACATTGACATCATCGTCCGATGTATATAGAGTACCCTATGTTGATATTTCTGTCAGCTTTATATATAGTTCGCTACACTGACTTCATCGTCCGCTTTATGTAGTTCACCACACCGTCATCATCGTGTGCTGTATATAGAGTTCGCTACACTGACATCATAGTGCGCTGTATAAAATGTTCACTACACTGACATCAGCGTCCGCTGTATATAGAATTCACTACATTGACATCTCAGTCAGCTGTATATGAAGCTCGCTACGCTGACATCATCTTCCGCTGTATATAGAGTTTACATTGACATCTCAGTCAGCTGTATAGAGAGTTCGCTAATCTGACATCATCATGCGCTGTATATAGAGTTCACTACGCAGCATCTCAGTCAGCTGTATATAGAGTACACTACGTTGACATCATTGTCCGCTGTACATAGAGTTCGCTACACTGACATCATCGTGCGCTTTATATAATGTTCACTACACTGACATCATCGTCCGCTGTATATAGAGTTCACTTCATTGACATCTCAGTCAGCTGTATATAAAGTTCGATACACTAACATCATCGTCAGCTGTTTATTGATTTCGATACACTGACATCATCTCCCGCTGAATATTGAATTCGCTACATTGACATCTCAGTCAGCTGTATATGAAGTTCGCTACGTCGACATCATCGTCCCCTGTATATAGAGATCACTATATTGACATCTCTGTCAGCCGTATATGAAGTTCGCTACACTGACATCATCGTCCGCCTTTTATAGAGTTTACATTGACATCTCAGTCAGCTGTATAGAGAGTTCGCTAATCTGATATCATCGTCCGCTGTATATAGAGTTCACTACAAAGACATCTTAATCATATATGTAAAGACTGCTCAACACTGACATAAAAGTCTGCTGTATGAAGAATAAGGTACAATGCCATCATAGTCAACTGTGTAAAAACTCCGCTACGCAGACCTCATAGTAAGTTGTATGTAGATTTCGCTACGCTGACGTCATAGTCAGTTGTATGTAGATTTCGCTACACTGACATTATAGTCGTAAATGCAAAAACTACTTTTCACTGACATGCTATTCAGCTGTATATAGAGTTCGCTACACTGACATCATCGTCCACTGTACATAGAGTTCGCTACACTACCATCATCGTCCGCTGTATATAGAGTTCGCTACACTGATATCATAGTCCGCTGTATATAGAGTTCGCTGCATTGACATCTCAGTCCGCTGTATATAGAGTTCGCTATGCTAACATTATTGTCCGCTGTATATAGAGTTTTCTTCATTAACATCTCAGTCGGCTGGATATGAATTTCGCTACGCTGACCTCATCGTCCGCTGTATATAGAGTTCACTACATTGACATCTCAGTCAGCTGTATATGACGTTCGCTACGCTGACAACATAGTCAGCTGTATATGGAGTTCGCATCGCTTACATCATAGTCCGCGGTTTATAGATTTCGCTACACTGACATAATCGTCCGCTGTATATTGAGTTCGCTAGACTGACATCATCGTCAGCCGTATATAGAGTTCGCTACAATGACAATCTCAGTCAGCTGTATATAGAATTCACTACATTGACATCTCAGTCAGCTGTATATAGAGTTCGCTACACTTACATCATCGTCTGCAGTATATAGAGTGCGCTACTTCATAAGTGTGAAGACTGCTCAACACTGACTTAAAAGTCTGCTGTATGAAGAAATAGATACAATGACATCATAGTCAACTGTGTAAAAACTGAGCTACGCAGACCTCATAGTCAGTTGTATGCAGATTTCGCTACGCTGACAACATAGTCAGTTGTATGAAGATTTCGCTACACTGACATTATAGTCGTCTATGCAAAAACTACGTTCCACTGACATGCTATTCAGCTGTATATAGAGTTCGCTACACTAACATCATCGTGCGCTGTATATAGAGTTCACCACACTGACATCATCGTGTGCTGTATATAGAGTTCAATACATTGACATCTCAGTCAGCTGTAAACAATGTTCGATAGACTAACATCATCGTCCGCTGTTTATATATTTCGCTACACTGATATCATCGTCTGCTGAATATAGAGTTCGCTACATTGACATCTCAGTCAGCTGTATATGAAGTTCGCTACGCCGACATCATCGTCCCCTGTATAATGAGATCACTATGTTGACATCTCAGTCAGCTGTATATGAAGTTCTCTACGCTGACAACAGTCAGCTGTACAGAGATTTTACTACACTGACATCTCAGTCATCTATACATAGAGTTTGCATCGCTTCGATCATAGTCCGCGGTTTATAGATTTCTCTACACTGACATGATCGTCCGCTGTATATAAAGTTCGCTAGACTGACATCATCGTCAGCCGTATATAGAGTTCGCTACACTGACATCATCGTCCGCAGTATATAGAGTTCACTACATTGACATCTCAGTCAGCTGTGTATAGAGTTCGCTACACTAACATCATCGTCCGCAGTATATAGAGTGCGCTACACAGACATAATCATATGTATAAAGACTGCTCACACTGACATAAAAGTCTGCTGTATGAAGAATAAGGTACAGCGACATCATAGTCAACTGTGTAAAAACTGCGCTACGCAGACCTCATAGTCAGTTTTATGCAGATTTCGCTACGCTGACATCATAGTCAGTTGTATGAAGATTTCGCTCCACTGACATTATAGTCGTCTATGCAAAACTACGTTCCATTGACATGCTATTCAGATGTATATAGAGTACGCTACACTGACACAGCGCACGATGTTGTCAGTGTAGTAAACTCTATATACAGCGCAGTCAGCTGTATACAAAGTTCGCTACACTAACATCATCGTCCGCTGTTGATCGAGTTCCCTACACTGACATCATCGTCCGCTGTATATAGAGTACCCTACGTTGATATTTCAGTCAGCTGTATGTATAGTTCGCTACACTGACAACATCGTCCGCTTTATGTAGAGTTCACCACACTGACATCATCGTGTGCTGTATATAGAGTTTACTACGCAGACATCTCGGTCAGCTGTATAATGAGTACACTACGTTGACATCATCGTCCGCTGTATATAGAGTTCGCTACACTGACATTATCGTGAGCTGTATAAAATGTTCACTACACCGACATCAGCGTCCGCTGTATATAGAGTTTTCTACAGTGACATCTCAGTCAGCTGTAAACCAAGTTCGATACACTAACATCATCGTCCGCTGCATATAGATTTCGCTACACTGACATCATCGTCTGGTGAATATAGAGTTCGCTACATTGACATCTCAGTCAGCTGTATATGAAGTTCGCTACGCCGACATCATCGTCCCCTGTATAATGAGATCACTGTTGATATCTCAGTCAGCTGTATATGAAGTTCTCTACGCTGACAACATAGTCAGCTGTACAGAGATTTTACTACACTGACATCTCAGTGAGCTATATAAAGAGTTCGCATCGCTTCGATCATAGTCCGCGGTTTATAGATTTCGCTAAACTGACATAATCGACCGCTGTATATAGATTTCGCTACACTGACATCATCGTCTGCTGAATATAGAGTTCACTACAATGACATCTCAGTCAGCTTTATATAGAGTTCGCTACGCTGATATCATATTCCGCTGTATTTAGAGTTCACTTCATTGACATCTCAGTCAGCGGTATATAAAGTTCGATACACTAACATCATCGTCCGCTGTTTATAGATTTCGCTACTCTGACATCATCTTCCGCTGAATATAGAATTCGCTACATTGACATCACATTCAGCTGTATATGAAGTTCGCTAAGCCGACATCATCGTCCACTGTATATAGATATCACTATAATGACATCTCAGTCAGCTGTATATGAAGTTCGCTACGCTGACATCATCGTCCGCTGTATGTAGAGTTTACATTGACATCTCAGTCAGCAGTATAGAGAGTTCGCTAATCTGACATCTTCGTCCGCTGTATATAGAGTTCACTACATTGACATTTCAGTCATTTGTATATAGGGTTCGCTACACTGACATCATCGTCCGCTGTATGTAGGGTTCACCACACTGACATCATCATGCGCTGTATATAGAGTTCACTACGCAGCATCTCTGTCAGCTGTATATAGAGTACACTACGTTGACATCATCGTCCGCTGTATATTGAGTTCGCTACACTAACATCATCGTACGCAGTACATAGAGTTCGCTACATTGACATCTCAGTCAGCTGTATATGAAGTTCGCCACGCTGACATCATCTTCCGCGGTATATAGAGTTTACATTGACATCTCAGTCAGCTGTATAGAGAGTTCGCTACACTAACATCATCGTTCGCAGTTTATAGAGTGCGCTACACAGACATCATAATCATATTTGTAAAGCCTGCTCAACACTGACATAAAAGTCTGCTGTATGAAGAATTAGGTACAATGACACCATAGTCAACTGTGTAAAAACTGCGCTACGCAGACCTCATAGTCAGTTGTTTGTAGATTTCGCTACGCTGATGTCATAGTCAGTTGTATGTAGATTTCGCTACACTGACATTATAGCCGTCTATGCAAAAACTACTTTTCACTGACATGCTATTCAGCTATATAGAGTTCGCTACACTGACATCATCGTGCGCTGTTGATCGAGTTCCCTACACTGACATCATCGTCCGCTGTATATAGAGTACCCTACGTTGATATTTAAGTCAGCTGTATGTATAGTTCGCTACACTGACATCATCGTCCGCTTTATGTAGAGTTCACCACACTGACATCATCGTGTGCTGTATATAGAGTTTACTACGCAGACATCTCGGTCAGCTGTATAATGAGTACACTACGTTGACATCATCGTCCGCTGTATATAGAGTTCGCTACACTGACATTATCGTGAGCTGTATAAAATGTTCACTACACCGACATCAGCGTCCGCTGTATATAGAGTTTTCTACATTGACATCTCAGTCAGCTGTAAACCAAGTTCGATACACTAACATCATCGTCCGCTGCATATAGATTTCGCTACACTGACATCATCGTCTGGTGAATATAGAGTTCGCTACATTGACATCTCAGTCAGCTGTATATGAAGTTCGCTACGCCGACATCATCGTCCCCTGTATAATGAGATCACTGTTGATATCTCAGTCAGCTGTATATGAAGTTCTCTACGCTGACAACATAGTCAGCTGTACAGAGATTTTACTACACTGACATCTCAGTGAGCTATATAAGAGTTCGCATCGCTTCGATCATAGTCCGCGGTTTATAGATTTCGCTAAACTGACATAATCGTCCGCTGTATATAGATTTCGCTACACTGACATCATCGTCTGCTGAATATAGAGTTCACTACAATGACATCTCAGTCAGCTTTATATAGAGTTCGCTACGCTGATATCATATTCCGCTGTATTTAGAGTTCACTTCATTGACATCTCAGTCAGCGGTATATAAAGTTCGATACACTAACATCATCGTCCGCTGTTTATAGATTTCGCTACTCTGACATCATCTTCCGCTGAATATAGAATTCGCTACATTGACATATTCAGCTGTAGAAGTTCGCTACATTGACATCATAGTCAGTTGTATGAAGATTTCGTCCACTGACATTATAGTCGTCTATGCTACGTTCCACTGACATGCTATTCACGCTACACTGTCGAGCGCTGTATATAGAGTTCGCTACACTAAAAATCATCGTCCGCAGTACATAGAGTTCGCTACATTGACATCTCAGTCAGCTGTATATGAAGTTCGCTACGCCGACATCATCGTCCCCTTTATATAGATATCACTATATTGACATCTCAGTCAGCTGTATTTGAAGTTCTCTACGCTGACATCATCGTCCGCTGTATGTAGAGTTTACATTGACATCTCAGTCAGCTGTATAGATAGTTCGCTACACTAACATCATCGTTCGCAGTTTATAGAGTCGCTACACGACATCATAATCATAGAGCCTGCTCAACACTGACATAAAAGTCTGCTGTATGAAGAATAAGGTACAATGCCATCATAGTCAACTGTGTCACTCCGCTACGCAGACCTCATAGTCAGCTGTATGTAGAGTTCGCTACATTGACATCATAGTCAGTTGTATGTAGAGTTCGCTACGCACTGATCTTTTCGTGGCATGCTATTTGTATATAGAGTTCGCTACACTGACATCATCGTCGTGTACATAGAGTTCGCTACACTACATCATCGTCAGCTGTATATAGATTTCGCTACACATGACATCATCGTCAGCTGTATATAGAAGTTCGCTACACTGACATCATCGTCCGCTGTATATAGAGTTCGCTATGACTAACATTGTCCGACATCAGTAGCTGTATATAGAGTTTTCTACATTAAGTCTCGCTGGATATGAATTTCGCTACACTGACATCATCGTGCGCTGTATATAGAGTTTACTACTACACTGACAAGTCGTGCGCTGTATATAGAGTTCACTACATGGACATCTCAGTCAGCTGTGTTTGAAGTTCGCAATGCTAACATCATCGTCCGCTCTATATAGTGTTCGCTACACTAACATCATCGTCCGCGGTACATAGAGTTCGCTACATTGACATCTCAGTCAGCTGTATATGAAGTTCGCTACGCCGACATCATCGTCCCCTGTATATAGTGATCACTATATTGACATCTCAGTCAGCTGTATATGAAGTTCGCTACGCTGACATTATCGTCCGCTGGATATAGAGTTTACATTGACATCTCAGTCAGCTTTGAAGAGAGTTCGCTAATATGACATAATCGACTGCTGTATATAGATTTCGCTACACTGACATCATCGTCTGCTGAATATAGAGTTCACTACAATGACATCTCAGTCAGCTTTATATAGAGTTCGCTACGCTGATATCATATTCCGCTGTATTTAGAGTTCACTTCATTGACATCTCAGTCAGCGGTATATAAAGTTCGATACACTAACATCATTGTCCGCTGTTTATAGATTTCGCTACTCTGACATCATCTTCCGCTGAATATAGAATTCGCTACATTGACATCACATTCAGCTGTATATGAAGTTCGCTAAGCCGACATCATCGTCCACTGTATATAGATATCACTATAATGACATCTCAGTCAGCTGTATATGAAGTTCGCTACGCTGACATCATCGTCCGCTGTATGTAGAGTTTTACATTGACATCTCAGTCAGCAGTATAGAGAGTTCGCTAATCTGACATCTTCGTCCGCTGTATATAGAGTTCACTACATTGACATTTCAGTCATTTGTATATAGGGTTCGCTACACTGACATCATCGTCCGCTGTATGTAGGGTTCACCACACTGACATCATCATGCGCTGTATATAGAGTTCACTACGCAGCATCTCTGTCAGCTGTATATAGAGTACACTACGTTGACATCATCGTCCGCTGTATATTGAGTTCGCTACACTAACATCATCGTACGCAGTACATAGAGTTCGCTACATTGACATCTCAGTCAGCTGTATATGAAGTTCGCCACGCTGACATCATCTTCCGCGGTATATAGAGTTTACATTGACATCTCAGTCAGCTGTATAGAGAGTTCGCTACACTAACATCATCGTTCGCAGTTTATAGAGTGCGCTACACAGACATCATAATCATATTTGTAAAGCCTGCTCAACACTGACATAAAAGTCTGCTGTATGAAGAATTAGGTACAATGACACCATAGTCAACTGTGTAAAAACTGCGCTACGCAGACCTCATAGTCAGTTGTTTGTAGATTTCGCTACGCTGATGTCATAGTCAGTTGTATGTAGATTTCGCTACACTGACATTATAGCCGTCTATGCAAAAACTACTTTTCACTGACATGCTATTCAGCTATATAGAGTTCGCTACACTGACATCATCGTGCGCTGTTGATCGAGTTCCCTACACTGACATCATCGTCCGCTGTATATAGAGTACCCTACGTTGATATTTCAGTCAGCTGTATGTATAGTTCGCTACACTGACATCATCGTCCGCTTTATGTAGAGTTCACCACACTGACATCATCGTGTGCTGTATATAGAGTTTACTACGCAGACATCTCGGTCAGCTGTATAATGAGTACACTACGTTGACATCATCGTCCGCTGTATATAGAGTTCGCTACACTGACATTATCGTGAGCTGTATAAAATGTTCACTACACCGACATCAGCGTCCGCTGTATATAGAGTTTTCTACATTGACATCTCAGTCAGCTGTAAACCAAGTTCGATACACTAACATCATCGTCCGCTGCATATAGATTTCGCTACACTGACATCATCGTCTGGTGTGAATATAGAGTTCGCTACATTGACATCTCAGTCAGCTGTATATGAAGTTCGCTACGCCGACATCATCGTCCCCTGTATAATGAGATCACTGTTGATATCTCAGTCAGCTGTATATGAAGTTCTCTACGCTGACAACATAGTCAGCTGTACAGAGATTTTACTACACTGACATCTCAGTGAGCTATATAAAGAGTTCGCATCGCTTCGATCATAGTCCGCGGTTTATAGATTTCGCTAAACTGACATAATCGACCGCTGTATATAGATTTCGCTACACTGACATCATCGTCTGCTGAATATAGAGTTCACTACAATGACATCTCAGTCAGCTTTATATAGAGTTCGCTACGCTGATATCATATTCCGCTGTATTTAGAGTTCACTTCATTGACATCTCAGTCAGCGGTATATAAAGTTCGATACACTAACATCATCGTCCGCTGTTTATAGATTTCGCTACTCTGACATCATCTTCCGCTGAATATAGAATTCGCTACATTGACATCACATTCAGCTGTATATGAAGTTCGCTACGCTGACATCATAGTCAGTTGTATGAAGATTTCGCTCCACTGACATTATAGTCGTCTATGCAAAAACTACGTTCCACTGACATGCTATTCAGCTGTATATAGCGTACGCTACACTGACATCATCGAGCGCTGTACATAGAGTTCGCTACACTACCATCATCGTCCGCTGTATATAGAGTTCGCTACACTGATATCATCGTCCGCTGTATATAGAATTCGCTACATTGACATCTCAGTCCGCTGTATATAGAGTTCGCTATGCTAACATTATTGTCCGCTGTATATAGAGTTTTCTACATTAACTTCTCAGTCGGCTGGATATGAATTTCGCTACACTGACATCATCGTGCGCTGTATATAGAGTTTACTACACTGACAACATCGTGCGCTGTATATAGAGTTCACTACATGGACATCTCAGTCAGCTGTGTTTGAAGTTCGCAATGCTAACATCATCGTCCGCTCTATATAGTGTTCGCTACACTAACATCATCGTCCGCGGTACATAGAGTTCGCTACATTGACATCTCAGTCAGCTGTATATGAAGTTCGCTACGCCGACATCATCGTCCCCTGTATATAGTGATCACTATATTGACATCTCAGTCAGCTGTATATGAAGTTCGCTACGCTGACATTATCGTCCGCTGGATATAGAGTTTACATTGACATCTCAGTCAGCTTTGAAGAGAGTTCGCTAATATTACATCATCGTCCGCTGTATATAGAGTTCACTACAGTGACATTTCAGTCAGTTGTATATAGAGTTCGCTACACTGACATCATCGTCCGCTATATGTAGAGTTCACCCCACTGACATCATCATGCGCTGTATATAGAGTTTACTACGCAGCATCTCAGTCAGCTGTATATGGAGTTCGCATCGCTTACATCATAGTCCGCGGTTTGTAGATTTCGCTACACTGACATAATCGTCCGCTGTATATTTAGTTCGCTAGACTGACATCATCGTCAGCCGTATATAGAGTTCGCTACAATGACATCTCAGTCAGCTGTATATAGAGTTCACTACTTTGACATCTCAGTCAGTTGTATATAGAGTTCGCTACACTAACATCATCGTCCGCAGTATATAGAGTGCGCTACTTCATATGTGTAAAGACTGCTCAACACTGACTTAAAAGTCTGCTGTATGAAGAATTAGGTACAATGACATCATAGTCAACTGTGTAAAAACTGCGCTACGCAGACGTCATAGTCAGTCGTATGCAGATTTCGCTTCGCTGACAACATAGTCAGTTGTATGAAGATTTCGCTACACTGACATTATAGTCGTCTATGCAAAAACTACATTTCACTGACCTGCTAATCAGATGTATATAGAGTTCGCAACACTGACACCATCGTCCGATGTATATAGAATACCCTACGTTGATATTTCAGCCAGCTGTATATATAGTTCGGTACACTGACATCATAGTCCGCTGTATATAGAGTACCCTACTTGATATTTCAGTCAGCTGTATATATAGTTCGCTACACTGCCATCATCGTCCGCTTTATGTAGACTTCACCACACTGACATCATCGTGTGCTCTATATAGAGTTCACTACATTGACATCTCAGTCAGCTGTATATAGAGTTCTCTACATTGACATCTCAGTCAGCTATATATAGAGTTCGCTACGCAGATATCATATTCCGCTGTGTTTAGAGTTCACTACATTGACATCTCAGTCAGCTGTATACAAAAAGTTCGCTACAGTAACATCATCGTCCTCTGTTGATCGAGTTCCCTACCCTGACATCATTGTCCGCTGCATATAGAGTACCCTGCGTTGATATTTCAGTCAGCTGTATGTATAGTTCGCTACACTGACATCATCGTCCGCTTTATGTAGAGTTCACCACACTGACATCATCGTGTGCTGTATATAGAGTTCACTACGCAGACATCTCGGTCAGCTGTATAAAGAGTACACTACGTTGACATCAACGTCCGCTGTATATAGAGTTCGCTACACTGACATCATCGTGCGCTGTATAAAATGTTCACTACACCGACATCAGCGTCCGCTGTATATAGAGTTTTCTACATTGACATCTCAGTCAGCTGTAAACAAAGTTCGATACACTAACATCATCGTCCGCTGCATATAGATTTCGCTACACTGACATCATCGTCTGGTGAATAAAGAGTTCGCTACATTGACATCTCAGTCAGCTGTATATGAAGTTCGCTACGCCGACATCATCGTCCCCTGTATAATGAGATCACTATGTTGATATCTCAGTCAGCTGTATATGAAGTTCTCTACGCTGACAACATAGTCAGCTGTACAGAGATTTTACTACACTGACATCTCAGTGAGCTATATAAAGAGTTCGCATCGCTTCGATCATAGTCCGCGGTTTATAGATTTCGCTAAACTGACATAATCGTCCGCTGTATATAGATTTTGCTACACTGACATCATCGTCTGCTGAATATAGAGTTCACTACATTGACATCTCAGTCAGCTTTATATAGAATTCGCTACGCTGATATCATATTCCGCTGTATTTAGAGTTCACTTCATTGACATCTCAGTCAGCGGTATATAAAGTTCGATACACTAACATCATCGTCCGCTGTTTATAGATTTCGCTACTCTGACATCATCTTCCGCTGAATATAGAATTCGCTACATTGACATCACATTCAGCTGTATATGAAGTTCGCTAAGCCGACATCATCGTCCACTGTATATAGATATCACTATATTGACATCTCAGTCAGCTGTATATGAAGTTCGCTACGCTGACATCATCGTCCGCTGTATGTAGAGTTTACATTGACATCTCAGTCAGCAGTATAGAGAGTTCGCTACACTGACATCATCGTGTGCTGTATATAGAGTTCACTACGCAGACATCTCGGTCAGCTGTATAAAGAGTACACTACGTTGACATCATCGTCCGCTGTATATAGAGTACACTACACTGACATCATCGTGCGCTGTATATAGAGTTCACTACACTGACATCATCGTGCGCTGTATATAGAGTTCACTACACTGACATCATCGTCCTCTCTTTTAGAGCTCACTACGCTGACATCATCGTGCGCTGTATATAGAGTTCACTACACTGACATCATCGTGCGCTGTATGTAGAGTTCACTACACAGACATCATCGTGCGCTGTATATAGAGTTCACTACATTGAAATCTCAGTCAGCTCTATATAAAGTTCGCTACAGTAACATCATCGTCCTCTGTTGATCTAGTTCGCTACACTGACAACATCGTCCGATGTATATAGAGTACCCTATGTTGATATTTCAGTCAGCTGTATATATAGCTCGCTACACTGACATCATCGTCCGCTTTATGTAGTTCACCAAACTGACATCATCGTGTGCTGTATATAGAGTTCGCTACACTGGCATCATCGTGCGCTGTATAAAATGTTCACTACACTGACATCAGCGTCCCGCTGTATATAGAATTCACTACATTGACATCTCAGTCAGCTGTATATGAAGCTCGCTACGCTGACATCATCGTCCGCTGTATATAGAGTTTACATTGACATCTCAGTCAGCTGTATAGAGAGTTCGCTAATCTGACATCATCATGCGCTGTATATAGAGTTCACTACGCAGCATCTCAGTCAGCTGTATATAGAGTACACTACGTTGACATCATCGTCCGCTGTATATAGAGTTCACTTCATTGACATCTCAGTCAGCTGTATATAAAGTTCGATACACTAACATCATCGTCCGCTGTTTATAGATTTCGCTACACTGACATCATCTCCCGCTGAATATTGAATTCTCTACATTGACATCTCAGTCAGCTGTATATGAAGTTCGCTACGTCGACATCATCGTCCCCTGTATATAGAGATCACTATATTGACATCTCTGTCAGCCGTATATGAAGTTCGCTACACTGACATCATCGTCCGCCTTATATTGAGTTTACATTGACATCTCAGTCAGCTGTATAGAGAGTTCGCTAATCTGACATCATCTTCCGCAGTAAATAGAGTTCACTACACAGACATCATAATCATATATGTAAAGACTGCTCAACACTGACATAAAAGTCTGCTGTATGAAGAATAAGGTACAATGCCATCATAGTCAACTGTGTAAAAACTCCGCTACGCAGACCTCATAGTCAGTTGTATGTAGATTTCGCTACGCTGACGTCAGTAGTCAGTTGTATGTAGATTTCGCTACACTGACATTATAGTCGTCAATGCAAAAACTACTTTTCATTGACATGCTATTCAGCTGTATATAGAGTTCGCTACACTGACATCATCGTCCGCTGTACATAGAGTTCGCTACACTACCATCATCGTCCGCTGTATATAGAGTTCGCTACACTGATGTCATCGTCCGCTGTATATATAGAATTCGCTACATTGACATCTCAGTCCGCTGTATATAGAGTTCGCTAAGCTAACATTATTGTCCGCTGTATATAGAGTTTTTCTACATTAACTTCTCAGTCGCTGGATATGAAATTCGCTACACTGACATCATCGTGCGCTGTATATAGAGTTACTACACTGACAACATCGTGCGCTGTATATAGAGTTCACTACATGGACATCTCAGTCAGCTGTGTTTGAAGTTCGCAATGATAACATCATCGTCCGCTCTATATAGAGTTCGCTACACTAACATCATCGTCCGCGGTACATAGAGTTCGCTACATTGACATCTCAGTCAGCTGTATATGAAGTTCGCTACGCCGACATCATCGTCCCCTGTATATAGTGATCACTATATTGACATCTCAGTCAGCTGTATATGAAGTTCGCTACGCTGACATTATCGTCCGCTGGATATAGAGTTTACATTGACATCTCAGTCAGCTTTGAAGAGAGTTCGCTAATATGACATCATCGTCCGCTGTATATAGAGTTCACTACAGTGACATTTCAGTCAGTTGTATATAGAGTTCGCTACACTGACATCATCGTCCGCTATATGTAGAGTTCACCCCACTGACATCATCATGCGCTGTATATAGAGTTTACTACGCAGCATCTCAGTCAGCTGTATATAGAGTACACTACGTTGACATCATCGTCCGCTGTACATAGAGTTCGCTACACTGACATCATCGTCCACTGTATATAGAGTTCACTTCATTGACATCTCAGGCAGCGGAATATAAAGTTCGTTACACTAACATCATCGTCCGCTGTTTATCGATTTCGCTACTCTAACATCATCTTCCGCTGAATATAGAATTCGCTACATTGACATCTCAGTCAGCTGTATATGAAGTTCGCTAAGCGACATCATCGTCCCTGTATATAGATATCACTATATTGACATCTCAGTCAGCTGTATAGAGAGTTCGCTGCACTAACATCATCGTTCGCAGTTTATAGCGTGCGCTACACAGACATCATAATCATATTTTGTAAAGCCTGCTCAACACTGACATAAAAGTCTGCTGTATGAAGAATTAGGTACAATGACATCATAGTCAACTGTGTAAAAACTGCGCTACGCAGACCTCATAGTCAGTTGTATGTAGATTTCGCTACGCTGATGTCATAGTCAGTTGTATGTAGATTTCGCTACACTGACATTATAGCCGTCTATGCAAAAACTACTTTTCACTGACATGCTATTCAGCTGTATATAGAGTTCGCTACACTGACATCATCGTGCGCTGTTGATCGAGTTCCCTACACTGACATCATCGTCCGCTGTATGTAGAGTACCCTACGTTGATATTTCAGTCAGCTGTATGTATAGTTCGCTACACTGACATCATCGTCCGCTTTATGTAGAGTTCACCACACTGACATCATCGTGTGCTGTATATAGAGTTTACTTCGCAGACATCTCGGTCAGCTGTATAATGAGTACACTACGTTGACATCATCGTCCGCTGTATATAGAGTTCGCTACACTGACATTATCGTGAGCTGTATAAAATGTTCACTACACTGACATCAGCGTCCGCTGTATATAGAATTCACTACATTGACATCTCAGTCAGCTGTATATGAAGCTCGCTACGCTGACATCATCGTCCGCTGTATATAGAGTTTACATTGACATCTCAGTCAGCTGTATAGAGAGTTCGCTAATCTGACATCATCATGCGCTGTATATAGAGTTCACTACGCAGCATCTCAGTCAGCTGTATATAGAGTACACTACGTTGACATCATCGTCCGCTGTATATAGAGTTCACTTCATTGACATCTCAGTCAGCTGTATATAAAGTTCGATACACTAACATCATCGTCCGCTGTTTATAGATTTCGCTACACTGACATCATCTCCCGCTGAATATTGAATTCTCTACATTGACATCTCAGTCAGCTGTATATGAAGTTCGCTACGTCGACATCATCGTCCCCTGTATATAGAGATCACTATATTGACATCTCAGTCAGCTGTATATGAAGTTCGCTACGCTGACATCATCGTCCGCTGTATGTAGAGTTTACATTGACATCTCAGTCAGCAGTATAGAGAGTTCGCTACACTGACATCATCGTGTGCTGTATATAGAGTTCACTACGCAGACATCTCGGTCAGCTGTATAAAGAGTACACTACGTTGACATCATCGTCCGCTGTATATATAGAGTACACTACACTGACATCATCGTGCGCTGTATATAGAGTTCACTACACTGACATCATCGTGCGCTGTATATAGAGTTCACTACACTGACATCATCGTCCTCTCTTTTAGAGCTCACTACACTGACATCATCGTGCGCTGTATATAGAGTTCACTACACTGACATCATCGTGCGCTGTATGTAGAGTTCACTACACAGACATCATCGTCCGCTGTATATAGAGTTCACTACATTGAAATCTCAGTCAGCTCTATATAAAGTTCGCTACAGTAACATCATCGTCCTCTGTTGATCTAGTTCGCTACACTGACAACATCGTCCGATGTATATAGAGTACCCTATGTTGATATTTCAGTCAGCTGTATATATAGCTCGCTACACTGACATCATCGTCCGCTTTATGTAGTTCACCAAACTGACATCATCGTGTGCTGTATATAGAGTTCGCTACACTGGCATCATCGTGCGCTGTATAAAATGTTCACTACACTGACATCAGCGTCCGCTGTATATAGAATTCACTACATTGACATCTCAGTCAGCTGTATATGAAGCTCGCTACGCTGACATCATCGTCCGCTGTATATAGAGTTTACATTGACATCTCAGTCAGCTGTATAGAGAGTTCGCTAATCTGACATCATCATGCGCTGTATATAGAGTTCACTACGCAGCATCTCAGTCAGCTGTATATAGAGTACACTACGTTGACATCATCGTCCGCTGTATATAGAGTTCACTTCATTGACATCTCAGTCAGCTGTATATAAAGTTCGATACACTAACATCATCGTCCGCTGTTTATAGATTTCGCTACACTGACATCATCTCCCGCTGAATATTGAATTCTCTACATTGACATCTCAGTCAGCTGTATATGAAGTTCGCTACGTCGACATCATCGTCCCCTGTATATAGAGATCACTATATTGACATCTCTGTCAGCCGTATATGAAGTTCGCTACACTGACATCATCGTCCGCCTTATATTGAGTTTACATTGACATCTCAGTCAGCTGTATAGAGAGTTCGCTAATCTGACATCATCTTCCGCAGTAAATAGAGTTCACTACACAGACATCATAATCATATATGTAAAGACTGCTCAACACTGACATAAAAGTCTGCTGTATGAAGAATAAGGTACAATGCCATCATAGTCAACTGTGTAAAAAATCCGCTACGCAGACCTCATAGTCAGTTGTATGTAGATTTCGCTACGCTGACGTCATAGTCAGTTGTATGTAGATTTCGCTACACTGACATTATAGTCGTCAATGCAAAAACTACTTTTCATTGACATGCTATTCAGCTGTATATAGAGTTCGCTACACTGACATCATCGTCCGCTGTACATAGAGTTCGCTACACTACCATCATCGTCCGCTGTATATAGAGTTCGCTACACTGATGTCATCGTCCGCTGTATATAGAATTCGCTACATTGACATCTCAGTCCGCTGTATATAGAGTTCGCTAAGCTAACATTATTGTCCGCTGTATATAGAGTTTTCTACATTAACTTCTCAGTCGGCTGGATATGAAATTCGCTACACTGACATCATCGTGCGCTGTATATAGAGTTTACTACACTGACAACATCGTGCGCTGTATATAGAGTTCACTACATGGACATCTCAGTCAGCTGTGTTTGAAGTTCGCAATGCTAACATCATCGTCCGCTCTATATAGAGTTCGCTACACTAACATCATCGTCCGCGGTACATAGAGTTCGCTACATTGACATCTCAGTCAGCTGTATATGAAGTTCGCTACGCCGACATCATCGTCCCCTGTATATAGTGATCACTATATTGACATCTCAGTCAGCTGTATATGAAGTTCGCTACGCTGACATTATCGTCCGCTGGATATAGAGTTTACATTGACATCTCAGTCAGCTTTGAAGAGAGTTCGCTAATATGACATCATCGTCCGCTGTATATAGAGTTCACTACAGTGACATTTCAGTCAGTTGTATATAGAGTTCGCTACACTGACATCATCGTCCGCTATATGTAGAGTTCACCCCACTGACATCATCATGCGCTGTATATAGAGTTTACTACGCAGCATCTCAGTCAGCTGTATATAGAGTACACTACGTTGACATCATCGTCCGCTGTACATAGAGTTCGCTACACTGACATCATCGTCCACTGTATATAGAGTTCACTTCATTGACATCTCAGGCAGCGGTATATAAAGTTCGATACACTAACATCATCGTCCGCTGTTTATCGATTTCGCTACTCTAACATCATCTTCCGCTGAATATAGAATTCGCTACATTGACATCTCAGTCAGCTGTATATGAAGTTCGCTAAGCCGACATCATCGTCCCCTGTATATAGATATCACTATATTGACATCTCAGTCAGCTGTATAGAGAGTTCGCTGCACTAACATCATCGTTCGCAGTTTATAGAGTGCGCTACACAGACATCATAATCATATTTGTAAAGCCTGCTCAACACTGACATAAAAGTCTGCTGTATGAAGAATTAGGTACAATGACATCATAGTCAACTGTGTAAAAACTGCGCTACGCAGACCTCATAGTCAGTTGTTTGTAGATTTCGCTACGCTGATGTCATAGTCAGTTGTATGTAGATTTCGCTACACTGACATTATAGCCGTCTATGCAAAAACTACTTTTCACTGACATGCTATTCAGCTGTATATAGAGTTCGCTACACTGACATCATCGTGCGCTGTTGATCGAGTTCCCTACACTGACATCATCGTCCGCTGTATGTAGAGTACCCTACGTTGATATTTCAGTCAGCTGTATGTATAGTTCGCTACACTGACATCATCGTCCGCTTTATGTAGAGTTCACCACACTGACATCATCGTGTGCTGTATATAGAGTTTACTTCGCAGACATCTCGGTCAGCTGTATAATGAGTACACTACGTTGACATCATCGTCCGCTGTATATAGAGTTCGCTACACTGACATTATCGTGAGCTGTATAAAATGTTCACTACACTGACATCAGCGTCCGCTGTATATAGAATTCACTACATTGACATCTCAGTCAGCTGTATATGAAGCTCGCTACGCTGACATCATCGTCCGCTGTATATAGAGTTTACATTGACATCTCAGTCAGCTGTATAGAGAGTTCGCTAATCTGACATCATCATGCGCTGTATATAGAGTTCACTACGCAGCATCTCAGTCAGCTGTATATAGAGTACACTACGTTGACATCATCGTCCGCTGTATATAGAGTTCACTTCATTGACATCTCAGTCAGCTGTATATAAAGTTCGATACACTAACATCATCGTCCGCTGTTTATAGATTTCGCTACACTGACATCATCTCCCGCTGAATATTGAATTCTCTACATTGACATCTCAGTCAGCTGTATATGAAGTTCGCTACGTCGACATCATCGTCCCCTGTATATAGTGATCACTATATTGACATCTCTGTCAGCCGTATATGAAGTTCGCTACACTGACATCATCGTCCGCCTTATATTGAGTTTACATTGACATCTCAGTCAGCTGTATAGAGAGTTCGCTAATCTGACATCATCTTCCGCAGTAAATAGAGTTCACTACACAGACATCATAATCATATATGTAAAGACTGCTCAACACTGACATAAAAGTCTGCTGTATGAAGAATAAGGTACAATGCCATCATAGTCAACTGTGTAAAAACTCCGCTACGCAGACCTCATAGTCAGTTGTATGTAGATTTCGCTACGCTGACGTCATAGTCAGTTGTATGTAGATTTCGCTACACTGACATTATAGTCGTCAATGCAAAAACTACTTTTCATTGACATGCTATTCAGCTGTATATAGAGTTCGCTACACTGACATCATCGTCCGCTGTACATAGAGTTCGCTACACTACCATCATCGTCCGCTGTATATAGAGTTCGCTACACTGATATCATCGTCCGCTGTATATAGAATTCGCTACATTGACATCTCAGTCCGCTGTATATAGAGTTCGCTAAGCTAACATTATTGTCCGCTGTATATAGAGTTTTCTACATTAACTTCTCAGTCGGCTGGATATGAATTTCGCTACACTGACATCATCGTGCGCTGTATATAGAGTTTACTACACTGACAACATCGTGCGCTGTATATAGAGTTCACTACATGGACATCTCAGTCAGCTGTGTTTGAAGTTCGCAATGCTAACATCATCGTCCGCTCTATATAGAGTTCGCTACACTAACATCATCGTCCGCGGTACATAGAGTTCGCTACATTGACATCTCAGTCAGCTGTATATGAAGTTCGCTACGCCGACATCATCGTCCCCTGTATATAGTGATCACTATATTGACATCTCAGTCAGCTGTATATGAAGTTCGCTACGCTGACATTATCGTCCGCTGGATATAGAGTTTACATTGACATCTCAGTCAGCTTTGAAGAGAGTTCGCTACACTGACATCATCGTCCGCTATATGTAGAGTTCACCCCACTGACATCATCATGCGCTGTATATAGAGTTTACTACTACACTGCATCTCAGTCAGCTGTATATAGAGTTCACACTACGTTGACATCATCGTCCGCTGTACATAGAGTTCGCTACACTGACATCATCGTCCACTGTATATAGAGTTACACTTCATTGACATCTCAGTCAGCGGTATATAGAGTTCGATACACTAACATCATCGTCCGCTGTTTATCGATTTCGCTACTCTTGACATCATCTTCCGCTGAATATAAAATTCGCTACATTGACATCTCAGTCCGCTGTATATGAGTTCGCTAAGCCGACATCATCGTCCCGCTGTATATAGAATTCACTATATTGACATCTCAGTCAGCTGTATAGAGAGTTCGCTGCACTCACTGTATATAGATATCATCGTTCGCAGTTTATAGAGTGTTCGCTACATCACAGACAGACATCATAATCATATTTGTAAAGCCTGCTCAACACTGACATAAAGTCTGCTGTATGAAGAATTAGGTACAATGACATCATAGTCAACTGTGTAAAAACTGCGCTACGCAGACCTCATAGTCAGTTGTTTGTAGATTTCGCTACGCTGATGTCATAGTCAGTTGTATGTAGATTTTTCGCTACACTGACATTATAGCCGTCTATGCAAAAACTACTTTTCACTGACATGCTATTCAGCTGTATATAGAGAGTTCGCTACACTGACATCATCGTGCGCTGTTGATCGAGTTCCCTACACTGACATCATCGTCCGCTGTATGTAGAGTACCCTACGTTGATATTTCAGTCAGCTGTATGTATAGTTCGCTACACTGACATCATCGTCCGCTTTATGTAGAGTTCACCACACTGACATCATCGTGTGCTGTATATAGAGTTTACTTCGCAGACATCTCGGTCAGCTGTATAATGAGTACACTACGTTGACATCATCGTCCGCTTTGTATATAGAGTTCGCTACACTGACATTATCGTGAGCTGTATAAAATGTTTCACTACACTGACATCAGCGTCCGCTGTATATAGAATTCACTACATTGACATCTCAGTCAGCTGTATATGAAGCTCGCTACGCTGACATCATCGTCCGCTGTATATAGAGTTTACATTGACATCTCAGTCAGCTGTATAGAGAGTTCGCTAATCTGACATCATCATGCGCTGTATATAGAGTTCACTACGCAGCATCTCAGTCAGCTGTATATAGAGTACACTACGTTGACATCATCGTCCGCTGTATATAGAGTTCACTTCATTGACATCTCAGTCAGCTGTATATAAAGTTCGATACACTAACATCATCGTCCGCTGTTTATAGATTTCGCTACACTGACATCATCTCCCGCTGAATATTGAATTCTCTACATTGACATCTCAGTCAGCTGTATATGAAGTTCGCTACGTCGACATCATCGTCCCCTGTATATAGTGATCACTATATTGACATCTCTGTCAGCCGTATATGAAGTTCGCTACACTGACATCATCGTCCGCCTTATATTGAGTTTACATTGACATCTCAGTCAGCTGTATAGAGAGTTCGCTAATCTGACATCATCTTCCGCAGTAAATAGAGTTCACTACACAGACATCATAATCATATATGTAAAGACTGCTCAACACTGACATAAAAGTCTGCTGTATGAAGAATAAGGTACAATGCCATCATAGTCAACTGTGTAAAAACTCCGCTACGCAGACCTCATAGTCAGTTGTATGTAGATTTCGCTACGCTGACGTCATAGTCAGTTGTATGTAGATTTTTCGCTACACTGACATTATAGTCGTCAATGCAAAAAACTACTTTTCATTGACATGCTATTCAGCTGTATATAGAGTTCGCTACACTGACATCATCGTCCGCTGTACATAGAGTTCGCTACACTACCATCATCGTCCGCTGTATATAGAGTTCGCTACACTGATATCATCGTCCGCTGTATATAGAATTCGCTACATTGACATCTCAGTCCGCTGTATATAGAGTTCGCTAAGCTAACATTATTGTCCGCTGTATATAGAGTTTTCTACATTAACTTCTCAGTCGGCTGGATATGAATTTCGCTACACTGACATCATCGTGCGCTGTATATAGAGTTTACTACACTGACAACATCGTGCGCTGTATATAGAGTTCACTACATGGACATCTCAGTCAGCTGTGTTTGAAGTTCGCAATGCTAACATCATCGTCCGCTCTATATAGAGTTCGCTACACTAACATCATCGTCCGCGGTACATAGAGTTCGCTACATTGACATCTCAGTCAGCTGTATATGAAGTTCGCTACGCCGACATCATCGTCCCCTGTATATAGTGATCACTATATTGACATCTCAGTCAGCTGTATATGAAGTTCGCTACGCTGACATTATCGTCCGCTGGATATAGAATTTACATTGACATCTCAGTCAGCTTTGAATAGAGTTCGCTGTATATAGAGTTCACTACAGTGACATTTCAGTCAGTTGTATATAGAGTTCGCTACACTGACATCATCGTCCGCTATATGTAGAGTTCACCGCACTGACATCATCATGCGCTGTATATAGAGTTTACTACGCAGCATCTCAGTCAGCTGTATATGACGTTCGCTACGCTGACAACATAGTCAGCTGTATATGGAGTTCGCATCGCTTACATCATAGTCCGCGGTTTGTAGATTTCGCTACACTGACATAATCGTCCGCTGTATATTGAGTTCGCTAGACTGACATCATCGTCAGCTGTATATAGAGTTCGCTACAATGACATCTCAGTCAGCTGTATATAGAGTTCACTACATTGACATCTCAGTCAGTTGTATATAGAGTTCGCTACACTAACATCATCGTCCGCAGTATATAGAGTGCGCTACTTCATATGTGTAAAGACTGCTCAACACTGACTTAAAAGTCTGCTGTATGAAGAATTAGGTACAATGACATCATAGTCAACTGTGTAAAAACTGCGCTACGCAGACGTCATAGTCAGTCGTATGCAGATTTCGCTTCGCTGACAACATAGTCAGTTGTATGAAGATTTCGCTACACTGACATTATAGTCGTCTATGCAAAAACTACATTTCACTGACCTGCTAATCAGATGTATATAGAGTTCGCAACACTGACACCATCGTCCGCTGTATATAGAATACCCTACGTTGATATTTCAGCCAGCTGTATATATAGTTCGGTACACTGACATCATAGTCCGCTGTATATAGAGTACCCTACGTTGATATTTCAGTCAGCTGTATATATAGTTCGCTACACTGCCATCATCGTCCGCTTTATGTAGACTTCACCACACTGACATCATCGTGTGCTCTATATAGAGTTCACTACATTGACGTCTCAGTCAGCCGTATATAGAGTTCTCTACATTGACATCTCAGTCAGCTATATATAGAGTTCGCTACGCAGATATCATATTCCGCTGTGTTTAGAGTTCACTACATTGACATCTCAGTCAGCTGTATATGAAGTTCGCTAAGCCGACATCATCGTCCCCTGTATATAGATATCACTATATTGACATCTCAGTCAGCTGTATAGAGAGTTCGCTGCACTAACATCATCGTTCGCAGTTTATAGAGTGCGCTACACAGACATCATAATCATATTTGTAAAGCCTGCTCAACACTGACATAAAAGTCTGCTGTATGAAGAATTAGGTACAATGACATCATAGTCAACTGTGTAAAAACTGCGCTACGCAGACCTCATAGTCAGTTGTTTGTAGATTTCGCTACGCTGATGTCATAGTCAGTTGTATGTAGATTTCGCTACACTGACATTATAGCCGTCTATGCAAAAACTACTTTTCACTGACATGCTATTCAGCTGTATATAGAGTTCGCTACACTGACATCATCGTGCGCTGTTGATCGAGTTCCCTACACTGACATCATCGTCCGCTGTATGTAGAGTACCCTACGTTGATATTTCAGTCAGCTGTATGTATAGTTCGCTACACTGACATCATCGTCCGCTTTATGTAGAGTTCACCACACTGACTTCATCGTGTGCTGTATATAGAGTTTACTTCGCAGACATCTCGGTCAGCTGTATAATGAGTACACTACGTTGACATCATCGTCCGCTGTATATAGAGTTCGCTACACTGACATTATCGTGAGCTGTATAAAATGTTCACTACACTGACATCAGCGTCCGCTGTATATAGAATTCACTACATTGACATCTCAGTCAGCTGTATATGAAGCTCGCTACGCTGACATCATCGTCCGCTGTATATAGAGTTTACATTGACATCTCAGTCAGCTGTATAGAGAGTTCGCTAATCTGACATCATCATGCGCTGTATATAGAGTTCACTACGCAGCATCTCAGTCAGCTGTATATAGAGTACACTACGTTGACATCATCGTCCGCTGTATATAGAGTTCACTTCATTGACATCTCAGTCAGCTGTATATAAAGTTCGATACACTAACATCATCGTCCGCTGTTTATAGATTTCGCTACACTGACATCATCTCCCGCTGAATATTGAATTCTCTACATTGACATCTCAGTCAGCTGTATATGAAGTTCGCTACGTCGACATCATCGTCCCCTGTATATAGAGATCACTATATTGACATCTCTGTCAGCCGTACATGAAGTTCGCTACACTGACATCATCGTCCGCCTTATATTGAGTTTACATTGACATCTCAGTCAGCTGTATAGAGAGTTCGCTAATCTGACATCATCTTCCGCAGTAAATAGAGTTCACTACACAGACATCATAATCATATATGTAAAGACTGCTCAACACTGACATAAAAGTCTGCTGTATGAAGAATAAGGTACAATGCCATCATAGTCAACTGTGTAAAAACTCCGCTACGCAGACCTCATAGTCAGTTGTATGTAGATTTCGCTACGCTGACGTCATAGTCAGTTGTATGTAGATTTCGCTACACTGACATTATAGTCGTCAATGCAAAAACTACTTTTCATTGACATGCTATTCAGCTGTATATAGAGTTCGCTACACTGACATCATCGTCCGCTGTACATAGAGTTCGCTACACTACCATCATCGTCCGCTGTATATAGAGTTCGCTACACTGATATCATCGTCCGCTGTATATAGAATTCGCTACATTGACATCTCAGTCCGCTGTATATAGAGTTCGCTATGCTAACATTATTGTCCGCTGTATATAGAGTTTTCTACATTAACTTCTCAGTCGGCTGGATATGAATTTCGCTACACTGACATCATCGTGCGCTGTATATAGAGTTTACTACACTGACAACATCGTGCGCTGTATATAGAGTTCACTACATGGACATCTCAGTCAGCTGTGTTTGAAGTTCGCAATGCTAACATCATCGTCCGCTCTATATAGAGTTCGCTACACTAACATCATCGTCCGCGGTACATAGAGTTCGCTACATTGACATCTCAGTCAGCTGTATATGAAGTTCGCTACGCCGACATCATCGTCCCCTGTATATAGTGATCACTATATTGACATCTCAGTCAGCTGTATATGAAGTTCGCTACGCTGACATTATCGTCCGCTGGATATAGAGTTTACATTGACATCTCAGTCAGCTTTGAAGAGAGTTCGCTAATATGACATCATCGTCCGCTGTATATAGAGTTCACTACAGTGACATTTCAGTCAGTTGTATATAGAGTTCGCTACACTGACATCATCGTCCGCTATATGTAGAGTTCACCCCACTGACATCATCATGCGCTGTATATAGAGTTTACTACGCAGCATCTCAGTCAGCTGTATATGACGTTCGCTACGCTGACAACATAGTCAGCTGTATATGGAGTTCGCATCGCTTACATCATAGTCCGCGGTTTGTAGATTTCGCTACACTGACATAATCGTCCGCTGTATATTTAGTTCGCTAGACTGACATCATCGTCAGCCGTATATAGAGTTCGCTACAATGACATCTCAGTCAGCTGTATATAGAGTTCACTACATTGACATCTCAGTCAGTTGTATATAGAGTTCGCTACACTAACATCATCGTCCGCAGTATATAGAGTGCGCTACTTCATATGTGTAAAGACTGCTCAACACTGACTTAAAAGTCTGCTGTATGAAGAATTAGGTACAATGACATCATAGTCAACTTTGTAAAAACTGCGCTACGCAGACGTCATAGTCAGTCGTATGCAGATTTCGCTTCGCTGACAACATAGTCAGTTGTATGAAGATTTCGCTACACTGACATTATAGTCGTCTATGCAAAAACTACATTTCACTGACCTGCTAATCAGATGTATATAGAGTTCGCAACACTGACACCATCGTCCGCTGTATATAGAATACCCTACGTTGATATTTCAGCCAGCTGTATATATAGTTCGGTACACTGACATCATAGTCCGCTGTATATAGAGTACCCTACGTTGAAATTTCAGTCAGCTGTATATATAGTTCGCTACACTGCCATCATCGTCCGCTTTATGTAGACTTCACCACACTGACATCATCGTGTGCTCTATATAGAGTTCACTACATTGACATCTCAGTCAGCTGTATATAGAGTTCTCTACATTGACATCTCAGTCAGCTATATATAGAGTTCGCTACGCAGATATCATATTCCGCTGTGTTTAGAGTTCACTACATTGACATCTCAGTCAGCTGTATACAAAGTTCGCTACAGTAACATCATCGTCCTCTGTTGATCGAGTTCCCTACCCTGACATCATTGTCCGCTGCATATAGAGTACCCTGCGTTGATATTTCAGTCAGCTGTATGTATAGTTCGCTACACTGACATCATCGTCCGCTTTATGTAGAGTTCACCACACTGACATCATCGTGTGCTGTATATAGAGTTCACTACGCAGACATCTCGGTCAGCTGTATAAAGAGTACACTACGTTGACATCAACGTCCGCTGTATATAGAGTTCGCTACACTGACATCATCGTGCGCTGTATAAAATGTTCACTACACCGACATCAGCGTCCGCTGTATATAGAGTTTTCTACATTGACATCTCAGTCAGCTGTAAACAAAGTTCGATACACTAACATCATCGTCCGCTGCATATAGATTTCGCTACACTGACATCATCGTCTGGTGAATAAAGAGTTCGCTACATTGACATCTCAGTCAGCTGTATATGAAGTTCGCTACGCCGACATCATCGTCCCCTGTATAATGAGATCACTATGTTGATATCTCAGTCAGCTGTATATGAAGTTCTCTACGCTGACAACATAGTCAGCTGTACAGAGATTTTACTACACTGACATCTCAGTGAGCTATATAAAGAGTTCGCATCGCTTTGATCATAGTCCGCGGTTTATAGATTTCGCTAAACTGACATAATCGTCCGCTGTATATAGATTTCGCTACACTGACATCATCGTCTGCTGAATATAGAGTTCACTACATTGACATCTCAGTCAGTTGTGTATAGAGTTCGCTACAATAACATCATCGTCCGCAGTATATAGAGTGCGCTACACAGACATAATCATATGTATAAAGACTGCTCACACTGACATAAAAGTCTGCTGTATGAAGAATAAGGCACAATGATATCATAGTCAACTGTGTAAAAACGCCGCTACGCAGACCTCATAGTCAGTTGTATGCAGATTTCGCTACGCTGACATCTTAGTCAGTTGTATGAAGATTACGCTCCACTGACATTATAGTCGTCTATGCAAAAACTACGTTCCACTGACATGCTATTCAGCTGTATATAGCGTACGCTACACTGACATCATCGAGCGCTGTATATAGAGTTCGCTACACTAAAATCATCGTCCGCAGTATATAGAGTGCGCTACTTCATATGTGTAAAGACTGCTCAACACTGACTTAAAAGTCTGCTGTATGAAGAATTAGGTACAATGACATCATAGTCAACTGTGTAAAAACTGCGCTACGCAGACCTCATAGTCAGTTGTATGCAGATTTCGCTTCGCTGACAACATAGTCAGTTGTATGAAGATTTCGCTACACTGACATTATAGTCGTCTATGCAAAAACTACTTTTCACTGACATGCTAATCAGATGTATATAGAGTTCGCTACACTAACATCATCGTCCGCAGTATATAGAGTGCGCTACACAGACATAATCATATGTATAAAGACTGCTCACACTGACATAAAAGTCTGCTGTATGAAGAATAAGGCACAATGATATCATAGTCAACTGTGTAAAAACGCCGCTACGCAGACCTCATAGTCAGTTGTATGCAGATTTCGCTACGCTGACATCATAGTCAGTTGTATGAAGATTTCGCTCCACTGACATTATAGTCGTCTATGCAAAAACTACGTTCCACTGACATGCTATTCAGCTGTATATAGCGTACGCTACACTGACATCATCGAGCGCTGTATATAGAGTTCGCTACACTAAAATCATCGTCCGCAGTACATAGAGTTCGCTACATTGACATCTCAGTCAGCTGTATATGAAGTTCGCTACGCCGACATCATCGTCCCCTGTATATAGATATCACTATATTGACATCTCAGTCAGCTGTATTTGAAGTTCTCTACGCTGACATCATCGTCCGCTGTATGTAGAGTTTACATTGACATCTCAGTCAGCTGTATAGATAGTTCGCTACACTAACATCATCGTTCGCAGTTTATAGAGTGCGCTACACAGACATCATAATCATATTTGTAAAGCCTGCTCAACACTGACATAAAAGTCTGCTGTATGAAGAATAAGGTACAATGCCATCATAGTCAACTGTGTAAAAACTCCGCTACGCAGACCTCATAGTCAGTTGTATGTAGATTTCGCTACGCTGACGTCATAGTCAGTTGTATGTAGATTTCGCTACACTGACATTATAGTCGTCAATGCAAAAACTACTTTTCATTGGCATGCTATTCAGCTGTATATAGAGTTCGCTACACTGACATCATCGTCCGCTGTACATAGAGTTCGCTACACTACCATCATCGTCCGCTGTATATAGAGTTCGCTACACTGATATCATCGTCCGCTGTATATAGAATTCGCTACATTGACATCTCAGTCCGCTGTATATAGAGTTCGCTATGCTAACATTATTGTCCGCTGTATATAGAGTTTTTCTACATTAACTTCTCAGTCGGCTGGATATGAATTTCGCTACACTGACATCATCGTGCGCTGTATATAGAGTTTACTACACTGACAACATCGTGCGCTGTATATAGAGTTCACTACATGGACATCTCAGTCAGCTGTGTTTGAAGTTCGCAATGCTAACATCATCGTCCGCTCTATATAGTGTTCGCTACACTAACATCATCGTCCGCGGTACATAGAGTTCGCTACATTGACATCTCAGTCAGCTGTATATGAAGTTCGCTACGCCGACATCATCGTCCCCTGTATATAGTGATCACTATATTGACATCTCAGTCAGCTGTATATGAAGTTCGCTACGCTGACATTATTGTCCGCTGGATATAGAGTTTACATTGACATCTCAGTCAGCTTTGAAGAGAGTTCGCTAATATGACATCATCGTCCGCTGTATATAGAGTTCACTACAGTGACATTTCAGTCAGTTGTATATAGAGTTCGCTACACTGACATCATCGTCCGCTATATGTAGAGTTCACCCCACTGACATCATCATGCGCTGTATATAGAGTTTTACTACGCAGCATCTCAGTCAGCTGTATATGGAGTTCGCATCGCTTACATCATAGTCCGCGGTTTGTAGATTTTTCGCTACACTGACATAATCGTCCGCTGTATATTTAGTTCGCTAGACTGACATCATCATCGTCAGCCGTATATAGAGTTCGCTACAATGACATCTCAGTCAGCTGTATATAGAGTTCACTACATTGACATCTCAGTCAGTTGTATATAGAGTTCGCTACACTAACATCATCGTCCGCAGTATATAGAGTGCGCTACTTCATATGTGTAAAGACTGCTCAACACTGACTTAAAAGTCTGCTGTATGAAGAATTAGGTACAATGACATCATAGTCAACTGTGTAAAAAACTGCGCTACGCAGACGTCATAGTCAGTCGTATGCAGATTTCGCTTCGCTGACAACATAGTCAGTTGTATGAAGATTTCGCTACACTGACATTATAGTCGTCTATGCAAAAACTACATTTCACTGACCTGCTAATCAGATGTATATAGAGTTCGCAACACTGACACCATCGTCCGATGTATATAGAATAACCTACGTTGATATTTCAGCCAGCTGTATATATAGTTCGGTACACTGACATCATAGTCCGCTGTATATAGAGTACCCTACGTTGATATTTCAGTCAGCTGTATATATAGTTCGCTACACTGCCATCATCGTCCGCTTTATGTAGACTTCACCACACTGACATCATCGTGTGCTCTATATAGAGTTCACTACATTGACATCTCAGTCAGCTGTATATAGAGTTTCTCTACATTGACATCTCAGTCAGCTATATATAGAGTTCGCTACGCAGATATCATATTCCGCTGTGTTTAGAGTTCACTACATTGACATCTCAGTCAGCTGTATACAAAGTTCGCTACAGTAAACATCATCGTCCTCTGTTGATCGAGTTCCCTACCCTGACATCATTGTCCGCTGCATATAGAGTACCCTGCGTTGATATTTCAGTCAGCTGTATGTATAGTTCGCTACACTGACATCATCGTCCGCTTTATGTAGAGTTCACCACACTGACATCATCGTGTGCTGTATATAGAGTTCACTACGCAGACATCTCGGTCAGCTGTATAAAGAGTACACTACGTTGACATCAACGTCCGCTGTATATAGAGTTCGCTACACTGACATCATCGTGCGCTGTATAAAATGTTCACTACACCGACATCAGCGTCCGCTGTATATAGAGTTTTCTACATTGACATCTCAGTCAGCTGTAAACAAAGTTCGATACACTAACATCATCGTCCGCTGCATATAGATTTCGCTACACTGACATCATCGTCTGGTGAATAAAGAGTTCGCTACATTTGACATCTCAGTCAGCTGTATATGAAAGTTCGCTACGCCGACATCATCGTCCCCTGTATAATGAGATCACTATGTTGAATCTCGGTCAGCTGTATATGAAAGTTCTACACTGACGCTGCAGCTGTATATATAGTTCGCTACACCTGAGATCATCGTGCGCTGTTATAGAGAGTTCACTACACTGACATCATCGTCCGCGCTGTATATAGAGTTGCTATCTGACATAATCAGGTCCGTTGTATATTAGTTTCGCTACACTGACATCATGTATAGATTTGCTACACGGAACATCATCAGTCAGCTGTATTGATAGTTTCACTACACTGACATCTCAGAGCTGTATATAGAGTTCGTACACTAAACATCATCAGAGTCCGCGTATGATATAGATTTCGCTAACACTGACATCATCGGTATGAAGACTGCTTACACACTGACATAGAGCGTTAGCTGTATACTAGATTTCGCTACACTGACATCATCGTCTGCTGTGTATATAGAGTTCACTACATTGACATCATCAGTCAGTTGTATATAGAGTTCGCTACACTGACATCATCGTCCGTTTGTATATAGAGTGCGCTACACTGACACATCTAATGCATATCCACTGACTGTATATGAAAAAGACTGCTCTACACTGACATCAAAGTCAGCTGTATATAGAATAAGCTACAGTACACTCATAGTCCTGTGTAAAAACGCCGCTACGCAGACATCATAGTCAGTGTATGCAGATTTCGCTACGCTGACATCATGTCAGTTGTATGAAGATTTCGCTCCACTGACATTATAGTCAGTCTATGCAAAAACTACGTTCCACGACATGCTATTCACTGTATATTGCGTCGCTACACTGTACATCATCGTCGCTGTATATAGAGTTCGCTACACTAAAATCATCGTAGAACCGCTGTATCATAGAGTTCGCTACATTGACATCTCAGTCAGCTGTATATGAAGTTCGCTACGCCGACATCATCGGTCAGCTGTGTATATAGATATCGCTATATTGACATCATCGTCAGCTGTATGTGAAGTTCTCTACACTGACATCATCGTCCGCTGTATGTAGAGTTCACTACATTGACATCTCAGTCACTGTATAGATAGTTCGCTACACTGACATCATCGTTCGCTGTTTATAGAGTTCGCTACACAGACATCATAATCCGCTGTGTAAAGCCTGCACAACACTGACATAAAAGTCTGCTGTATAAGAATTAGGTACAATGACATCATCGTCAACTGTATAAAAAGTTCGCTACGCTGACATCAGTCGTGCGATTTCGTTTGTAGATGTCATAGCTACAGTTGATATAGATTCGAGTCGCTGAGATTATAGAGTTTCGCTACACTGACATCATCGTCCGCTTGTATATAGAGTTCACTACACTGACATCATCGTGCGCTGTATATAGAGTTTACTACACTGACATCATCGTCCAGCTGTATATAGAGTTTCACTACATTGACATCATCGGTCCGCTGTATATAGAGTTCGCTACACTGACGTTATCGTGCGCTGGATAAGATGTTCACTACACCGACATCATCGTCCGCTGTATATAGAGTTTTCTACATTGACATCTCAGTCAGCTGTATAGAGAATGTTCGCTACAACAACATCATCGTCCGCTGTATATAGATTTCGCTACACTGACATCTCATCTCAAGTCTGTATAAAGAGTTCGCTACACTGACATCTCAGTCCGCTGTATATGAGATTTCGCTACAACTGACATCAATCGTCCGCTGTATATAGATTTTCGCTACACTGACATCATCGTCAGCTATGATATAGAGTTCGCTACGCTGACATCATAGTCAGCTGTATATAGATTTCGCATACACTGACATCATCAGTCGCTGTATAAAGGTTTCGCTACATCGCTGACATCATCGTCCGCGGTATATAGATTTCGCTAGGATGACATACATCGTCCGCTGTATATAGATTTCGCTACACTGACATCATCGTCTGCTGTATATAGAGTTCACTACATTGACATCTCAGTCAGTTGTATATAAGAGTTCGCTCTACGACACATCATCGTCCGTTGTATATAGAGTTCGCTACACACTGACATCGTCAGACAGCTGTATATAGATTTCGCTACACTGACGCTATCTGCTGTATGAATCATACAGGTACATGACATCATAGTCAACTGTGTATATAACTGTTCGCTACAATGACCTCATCGTCAGTTGTATATAGATTTCGCTACATTGACAATCTCAGTCAGTTGTATAGAAAAGTTCGCTAACACTGACATCATCGTCCGTCTATATGCAGGAAAACGACGTTACACTGACATGCTAGTCATGTGTATATAGAGTTCGCTACACTGCTCACCATCAGTCCGCTGTATATAGAGTTACTACACGTGACATCATCGTCTGCTGTGTATATAGAGTTCGCTACACTGACATCATCAGTCAGCTGTGTATGCAGATTTCGCTACGCTGACAGATACATAAGAGTATTCACTAGCTGTATATATACGTTTCGCTATGTAACACTGGACATCTCATCAGCTGTATGGTAGACTTCGACTACACTGGACAATCGGTGCTTTTCACTGACACATTGACATCTCAGTCAGATGTATATAGAGTTCGCAACACTTGACATCATCGTCCGCTGTATATAGATTACGCTACGCAGATATCATAATCCGCTGTGTAAAGAGTTCGCTACACTGACATCAAAAGTCAGCTGTATGAAGAGGTTTCCCTACGCTGACATCATCGTCAGCTGTGTATATAGTGCGCTACACTGACTTCATAGTCAGCTGTTATGTAGATTTCGCTACACTGACATCATCATGGTCAGCTGTATATAGAGTTCAGCTACACTGAGCATCTCAGTCAGCTGTATATAGAGTTCACTACATTTCACTGACATCATCAGTCAGCTGTAATATAGAGTTCGCTACAACTGACATCATCGTGCGCTGTATGAAATTAGAGTATCACTCATTACATTGCCGACATCTCAGTCAGCTGTATATAGAGTTCGCTACATTGACATCATCGTCCGCTGTATATAGAGTTCACTACACTGACATCATCGTGCGCTGTATAAATAGATTTCGCTACACTGACATCATCGTCCGCTGTATATAGAGTTCACTACATTGACATCTCAGTCAGCTGTATATATAGAGTTCGCTACCAACTGACATCATCGTCCGCTGTATATAGATTTTTCGCTACACTGACATCATCGTGACGCTGAATATAGTTCGCTACCTTGACATCATGTGGCCGCTTTACATTGAGTTCTCTACGCTGACTCATCGTCCGCTGTATATAGAGTTTCAACCTAACATTGACATCTCAGTCAGCTGTATATAGAGTTCCCTACACTGACATCATCGTCCGCTGTTTATAGATTTCGCTACAACTGGACATCATCAGTCCGCTGTATATAAAATTCGATACAGTTACATCTCGTCGCTGTATATGAGTCCGCTGTCGTATGACATCTTCGCTGTATATGAAGTTGTACATCAGAGTCCGCTTGTAATAGATTTCACTACACTGACATCTCTGTGCGCCGTATATTGAAGTTCGCTACACTGACATCATCGTCCGCCTTATATTGTTTCACTACATTGACATCTCAGTCAGCTGTATAGAGAGTTCGCTAATCTGACATCATCGTCCGCGTATATAGAGTTCGCACTACACAGAGCATCATAGTAATCATATCTATGTAAAGACTGCTCACACTGACTTAAAAGTCTGCTGTATGAAAGAATAAGGTACAATGCCATCATAGTCAACTGTGTAAAATCTCCGCTGCGCAGACCTCATAGTCAGTTGTATGCAGATTTCGCTACGCTGACAACATAGTCAGTTGTATGAAGATTTCGCTACACTGACAGTATAGTCGTCTATACAAAAAGTTCTCTTCATTGACATGCAGTCAGATGTATATAGAGTTCGCTACACTGACATCCATCGTCCGCTGTATGTAGAGTTCACCACCACATCTGACATCATCATGCAGCTGTATATAGAGTTCACTACGCTGCATCTATCAGAGTCCCCGCTATATATGAGTACCACACTAACTTTGATCATCATCGTCCGCTGTATTTAGTAGTTCGCTACAACTGACATCATCGTCCGCTGTATATAGAGTTCACGCTGACACTGATCATCAGTCAGCTGTATATAACGTTCACTACACTGAACAGTGTTCAGTCCCAGTTGTATCTAGAGATCGTCTACACCTGAACATCCGTCGTCCCGCTGTAATCTGGAATGTTCGCTAACACTGACATCATCGTCCGCTGTAAATATATAGAGTTCACCTAACATTGACTCTCAGTCAGCTGTTCATGCGCTGTATATATAGTTCACTACGCAGCATCTCAGTCAGCTGTATATAGAGTTCACTACATTGACATCAT
>JAXDRA010001313.1:0-25000 GCA_034190875.2 Urechis unicinctus
GAAAGTTGTTTGGATAACGCTATGGTCATGTAAACTGGACTAATAGGAGCGTAAAAGGCACAGGATCAAAAAGCGCAAGAAGCTGGGTGGAGAAATCACAAAACATAACTAACTGATAAGAAAACTTAGATTTTTGCGGCCAAGTCCAGCCATTACATAACAACTCATATGCCGAGAAAAAGTGCGAAACCCGGTATGGATCAGGACGAGTTCACAAAAGACTTAATTAAGGCTATCAAAGAAGAACAGTATTCACGGCAAAATTCTCTCAGAATATTTTGCATTAAAGAAAAAGGGAATGAACACGTCCAAGAAATCGTGGACAGATTAATTAAGGACGAATTAAAGGTTGACCTACCGTGTGGGGCGATTGACCGCTCACATGGAGTTGGGAAGAAACATGAAGGGAAATCGCCGAGGCCTATACTTGTGAGGTTCTCAACATACATGGGGCCGTATCTATAAAGAAACTTAAGTCCGCAAACTCAGGTTTTTGAGACGGCAAGCTGAGCTGGCCGTCTTATCCGTATCCAAAAAGAATCTTAAGTCTCCTAGCGTGCTCAACTCTGAGTCAGCAAGGTAGCTGACTTAAGTTCGCTAGCTCAAACTTAAAAATGGCGGTCCAACGGTAATGTTTCCAGAGAAATGCTTTTACAGATCTAAATAAGAACATGTATGTTCTTAAAATGAACCAAAACATAATCAGCCGTCCGTTTTTTTATTACACACCAAATTTTTATCGGGATATTTGAATTATTTATGCAGCAAGTTGTTTTCGTAAAAACGAAGTGGGGAATTCTTCATAAACAATCGGGTCGTTTAGGAGAGGCTGTTGTTTCCTAGAAAGCGAGGCAGCTTGCATCATAGCTCCGAATTAGGAGTTTTTTGCGGGGTAATCTGAGTGGATGGGAGTTTCCAAATGAATAGAATATCCATTCACGAATGGTCATGTTACAGATAAATTTCTTAAACTTTATTAATCAAAACAACGGCGCCAAGATTCACATTTCGTAAGATTGAATATAAGAAAAGCAGGTGCCAAGCTTACAAGTATATAAATCCACTTCATGATAAAATGGCAGATATTGAAAGTGCCCCCAAAGCACACCAACGACAAGGGTTATTTTGCGATAAAAAAACTTTATACGTCAAATACAACGACGCGTCATAGTCTAATGACGCACAGTGACCCAGTAACGCGCGAATTCCAACGGACTGTCAAACAACAAAACTCAACAAGGATTGTTTGTATTCATCGCGGAATTATAATGTTATTAGTGCAAGCATGGTCGATGGAATTATTTCCCAATCGTGTGGATTAGCCGTGATTATATTGCCGATTATAAGACCTAGCCAGTTTGCAAATCGTCTCCATAAGAAACAATGGTTCATCGTGCCGCTGGCGTTGTGGTCATGTTCATGGATAACAATCATTACATTTACAGTGCCGTAGATTGCTGAGAATATATTGAAATTCGTATATTATACCTGATATCACCGTATATTATACTTGATACCATAAAATATTGTACAGTCGGATTGAATAAAGGTGAGTGACATATTCATAAACAACTGGTTTAAAGACTATTCCTTTTTACTTTGTTTTGATAAACGATAAGTTGATAACGACAGTAGACTACTAGACCTTACTAGGTCTAGACTTTATTATATAAAATAGTCAGACTAGACCACTTCCATTCCTCCGTCTAAATCGAGCATTGTTTGCCACTTTATTCCATTTTCTGTCTAATGAACACAGAGACAAACTATGATCGCGAGGGTATAACTATAGCCACTAATCGTTTTTGGCTGTTTGCCACCCTTGAGCTGGCGGTCTCAGCTGAGTTCGCTAACAATTTGTTTTGTGGATACGCCTGAGTTCGCGGACTCAGCTTAGCACGCCGACTCAAGTTAAGACGACTCAAGTTAAGATTCTTTATGGATACGGCCCCTGGTCTGTAAGTGTGTTGGACTAATTATAGTATGTATTGCGCAGACACATTGTCAGAACATGCGTTTACTTTAAATACATCATCGAGCGACCTGGGCGTCCACGAGAGACAGGAATACTTAATGCGAACTAAACTAGCTCGTTTAACCGCACAATAGACGTCAGGCTCCATATAACAAATAAACGTGCAAGTGGAGGTTGGTGAATTCGAAGCAGACTATATTTTTACCGTACAGGCAAGTCCCATATAAATGCGCATGCACACCAGCATGGTGCAGGGGTCGCTAGGGGAGCCCTCAAACCGGCTGTTGTTTCTCTGCATTCGTCATAATCATCATATGGAACTTAGTTCCAAAGGCACATTTAGCGCGCTTGATACTTACTTGTCGTGCATATGTAAACAAGGAATGATCAGCAGTGCATGATAAGCGAGATATGATATTTTCTCTGGGTTGGTGAGGCCTCATTATATTTTTTTTATCGTAATTTGGTATATTTGTTTTGACAGAGCACTTCTGATACATGCATAGTATAATAACTGAGATGACAAACTAATGTAGGTTGATTGGTGCTTAAATTCTACTGAGTGATCTGAAGTGACGACACAATTCCTCAAATGGAAAAATTAAATACTTCTATATCTGTCGGGTTAGTAAAATAAATTATACATTGTTTTCAGATTATGCATAACCTTCTATCATCAGTTTCCGTTTTGAAAACACCATGTGTATGTTCAGTAGGACTCTAAGTACCGTCAATGACCAGGCGCGTTGTATAAATTATTGCTGATCGATTTATCTTTAAAAATTGATTGAGGATTTTATTATGCCCACTAGTCGACAGACTGTCTGTAAATAATTTTAGTAGATTTTATCATAGTGCACTTTGCCTCAAGTATTATTCCACGAGTTATTTCTATAGCTTTACCAATATGTTTCCAATGAAATTGAGTAAATCGCTGTTAGTCGCTCATAATGCTTTGATGCCTGAAATCCCTTACATAATTACCTAATAGATGAGAAACAAGACAGATTGGCTATGTGCACCTGCTCGCAGCAATTACGTTAGCACGACATATAGTCAAAGCTGATCTACAGAGTGCATTGCTGAATTGTATTTGACGGATGGCTTCATTGTGTATCAGGTTATCATATTAGTGGCACCATTAGCTGATGAATGGTCGCAATAAGCCGAAATATGCTTCTGTTACATTATAGATAACGAATAAACATTACGACCGCCCTAGCCAAATGACCGTAAGTATCTCATTTTGGATCACCAACCTGTATCCTTTTTTAAGTGATACTTCAGCCAATAACATTACTGTAGCATCAACTAGAAATGTCACAGGTTAGTCAGTTTGAGTGAAATTGCCTCATTTATGAAAACTATTCATGCGTATTTTATAAATAAACTATTGGGAAAGTGGGTTTCCTTTTTGGCCGGCGCGGCCATGTTGTAGTGCATATTTTAGTGACGTCAATGCCTCAACATTACGCAAGGTTCATGATGCGAGTGAATAAAATTGCCGTCGAAGTTTCTCAGATCGTTGCTTAGGAACCTTGCGTTCTGCATTGCGTCGGATGTAAACACAAACGTAAACATTTTACGCAGCGAATTAGGATCATCAAGTCGCCGAAAGACGAAAAGGCGTCTGGTGTTTCCAATGAAGGAGACCAGACCGTTAAGAATATTGCCACACTATCAAACAAGTATTTCATTCTGCATAACGTCTTGCTCAAGGTGACTCAGTATATGTAATATTTTTTGTATATTCCCAACAGATACGGAAATGTGCGGATGTCTGCTGATCCTTTGTATGTGCTCCCGTTTTGTCGTTGTTAACAATTCTACCACGACTGACGAAGATGTAATGTTTATTCGGAAACGAGCAGGCTCTCTTAAGATTTAGCCGTTAAATATGATTTAACCATTTTAATCAGCATGATGCGGTATCATGGGTTAGCGCGATCATCTTTCAGATGTGTAGACAATGATTATGAAATGCATCGAACCAAATTCCCATATACATTGGATGAACGTATATCAAACTACTAGCTACTATCATTTGACACCATTTGCATGCAAAACACTTGACCGAATTCTGTGTAAACAATGTGAAAGACATACTGTGATATATTCACCTTTTCATCATACACACCCATACAATAATAAACATGGTAATGTGTATGTAAATCATAGAGGGAGACATATAATGTAATAGATGAGTTTCACTAATAATGGGAACGAGTAAGAGTAAACCACTCCCTCCCGTTTCATCGAAACATTCATGTAAACAACTACATGGCCGCTTAACCATTATATTGCGTTCCCTCAAACCTATTTACCGCGGGTTCCAATCTAATGAATATATTAAAGGATAAAAAACAATCAGGTGCTACGACGACTGTTTGATTACCAAAAGTGCCCAGGCTTTTGTTCACCCACAACTCAATATGAATGGCATAATCAATCCTTTATTTACTGCAAGTGCATATGTCACGTAATAGCAGCAGCAGTTTATATATGAAGATACAAATAATTGGATGTGAAAGCAGAAATTGTGTAACTGGATCCTTTTCAATGCCGCATGCTTTAATACAATTGCTATTATTTGGTAACAAATAACTTAGATATATCTTCGTCCAAACTCAACTATAAATACTCTTACGCTAACTAGACTGACCAAACGTCACATAGCAAAGCCAAGTTCAAATCCCTCAATCATAACTGCGTGAAAAACTGAGTTTCGTGTCTAGGCTCACAAATCTCTTTTCGAATTACATGCAATAATGATCTAGCAGACATTGAATTGCTTTGCTCAGATTGCTTCAGTTATGAGATGTTATATTTGATCGACAGAATCAGCTTACTTTTTTGTCAATCCATTTATTTTTCATTTAACGTGCCAACTGCAGTTACCGGTCACATAATCTCCAAGTTGCAATTCTTTGCTATATATGCTATTATGTTTACCGTATTCAACTCCCAGTCGGTCTCGCAGGGGAAATTGTAATCACACACAAAACTTAATCTTCCTCTCATTAAGCGTTACTCTCGTCATTGCTTTTCCCTTATAACTTTGGAGCGAAATGGGAACGTGACCTAATAAAATGTAACGAGGACCATTTGGCCGAGACTGAATTTCGTATCGTCATTCTCATCAGTTTGTGTAAAGCCATCCCGAAATTATGGGCAACATGATGTGCACATTACCCGGCAAAACTAAACGACAAGGTTTAAAATACTAACGCTTGTTAATTCAAGCAATATATGCGCGTTAGTTTACCTTATATTTTACATCGCATATTAAATGCAAGTTTATATATCAAGATGTAGATTGTAGTACAGTTTGCTGAGCATGGGATTTATTATACGTTGTCAATACAACCTAACCGATGTAGTCTTTTATTGATATTGGTCACCAAAGAAATATACTTCATATAACAAGCACAGCTGTTTAAATTTAGTTGTAAGCAAGTACAATTTATAAAACAAACTTGAGTAATGAGATGTTTACTTACATATTGTCCATTGGATAACCCACACATCAAGTGAAAAGTGACATAGATGATGCAAAAGTAACAGGATGTAAAAGCATGCTAGACATATGACCCCGTACGACTGAATTTATGTTGTTTCGTGCATGCGAGACGCCATTCAATAATGCAGTAATGAGGCAATATTCAAGTAGTGAACCGAACAGATGTCATTGCCATGGATAACCTTTATCTCAGCGAATAAAAACGGGACTTGCTGCTTAACATTAAACTGAATAGCATCGAGGCTGTGTAAGTTAACGTTACTCTGATGTCGACAAGCTGGAAGCAAGTGCAGAATGGCGCACAATGAAGTCGAATCTATATAATTCCTATATTATGGTCTCAATGATTAACATTGGCTTTTTTTCTTGAATCATTGCACCCTCAACCCAACGCATTGATGCGTACTTTTACAAATGGCATTGTTGTACTGATGAAGTTTGGTGAACAACAAATAACTAACAAAATTGATCAGTAACATAATTAAAACGCAGGAGGCTGAAAATATATTTTTTTTCCCGAACCACTACTGCACTTTAGTTAAGTCCGACTAAATGACATTATTTGTTTGAATATTGCACGTGGCATGGGAGCAAAACAAATAAAAGGAAGGTCCCCTTTTGAAGACAACATGATAGCCTAGCAGGGATCCATGCTTTTTTACATTAAAATTGATGGTGGGCCCACATTGAGTCAGTAACGAGAGCGCCAGCTTCCGCTACAAGTGAAATGCGTCGATCATGTTTCAAAAGTGAGTTAAGATGCACGGCTTTGCTGCTCATTGACTAAAGTTATAATTAATTTCCATGCATTGTAAAGCTCAGCATTGCAGTGATTATGATGCTGCGGACGAAAGCCAAGAACATCACAGTAGTATCAAAGTAATATAATTGATAATTACTCATTATTACCAAACCAATAGCGGTGTATGCAGCTGTGCCTTGTGTTAAAGGCATCGATTATTTATCTCATGTAAACACTATGGTTCTATAACTTGCAATGGACTATCGTACAGGTCATGCAACTTCACAGCTTAAGCAATTAAGTACTGCATAACGCGCTTTGCAATAGCTACAATAAACCGTGTGCTGCTATATCAAGCAATTTTCGATCATGTGTTGGTCACGTCGCGTTTCCAGACGTATTTGACTCTATTACACCGCTATTTTGTATCTACTTCGCGCCCTCAAACGGCTCACGCACCTTTGTAGATGTGCATTTATTATCCCGTGGTGCCATTGAATTGAACAAAACGTTCCGTGTGAGAGAGATCGCTCTTTGTTTTTAGGTTTTGGCAACCCAATTGTTTTGGTCATCGGTTACATTTCAGTTTGACTAATTTGGAATTGTGAAACCAGGTGCCATTTCCCAAGGCGTACAGGCATTCACTATGAAAAGGACACATAACCTCTTGTTTGTTTATATTGTCTGTGGGAAGACATGATGCGTCTTCATGCTCAACTTACTTGAAGGGCCCTTCTTTTGTGACGTTGGGCATATTGCGATCATCTGGCTTAACTTCCGTTTCAACAAGGCCTATCAGTCGCGGTCATGGGTGCATTCTGATTCCGAGGTGTACGTGGTTGATCCAGGGGAGCGGCTCCTTGACTACTTTAGGGCTTTTGGACATTGTTTTAAGGTCGAAGCTACTCTGTACATTATTGATGACTGCTCGGCCAGAAAGGCCCAAACCAAGACGAAAGACGTGTTATTCGAACTAGCTTTTAGCGGCCATCATGCACAGCTAAGGGTCCTCACTCAAAATAGGACTGAAGGACCTCGGGAGCTGTCTCGCTGGATGGTCCTCTTGCACACCAAGGACCCTACATTTAGGCTCTGACCGTGAAGATTCCGGACCCTGCACCTGATCCTTTGTAGAGCAACACGCAGGAGACAAGGGGACATGCTATGTAGTTGTACGATATTATGGTCAGACCAAATCCCCTGTGGTGTACAGAATACTAAACACTGTGGATAAATTCTTGCGAGCCCTGCAACAGGCGTAACAAAGCAGTTCTGTCAAAGCCTGCTTCCATGCACATGACGCTTGAGGATAGAATAGCCCACAAGGCGGCAACCCGATCTCATGTGTGTAAATAAGAACTGGGCAGTGACTCCATCCGCGACCACTGTCAGGATAAATCATGAAATTACAGGGAACCAGCCTACTTTGTATGCAACCTTAAGCTGACATTGAATCCCAAAGCACACAACTACACCAGTTGCCTTCTACAACTTACGGGGCTATGACACCAACCTGGTGATGCAGGCCACCAGTAAGGTGGAAGGGCAGATCAACTGCATCACATACAATATGGTGAAGTAAATATCCCTATCAATCGGACAGTTGCGCTTCATTGACATAGCACAGTTTCTAGTAGCCTCGCTTGACAAGCTGGTCTCTGCATATAACCGGTAAAGCGCCGCCTGCTAATGCGCAAAGGAAGTGTACCCCTGTGAGCTCATGGACGGTTGGGATAAGTTCAATGCCTCGTTACCACCAATCCAGGAGTTCTACAGCAAGCTGTCTGAGCAGAGTTTATATGCTGCAGACTATAAACATGCACAGAAGGTCAGGGACATGTAAGGGTGTAGAAACATGGGCGATAACCAGGACCTGTACCTGCGCACCGACGTGCTGCTCCTGGCAGATGAGTTTGATATATTCTGCAAGACCTGCCTGAAGCATTAAGGTCAGAACCCAACCAAATACTACACCAGCCCCGATCTGTCATAGGCCGCGCTTCTTAAGAGCACTGATGTAGAGCTAGAGTAACCCACTGGCTATGACAAACACCTGTTCATTGAAAAGGGTCTGCGTAGTGGGATAAGCATGGTGTCGCATCGCCACGCTAAGGGCAACAACCGGTACGTGGAAGGCTTCGAGAAGGATAAGTTAGCTAGCTAGATCCAGTACCTTGACGCCAACAGTCTGTATGGGTGGGCGATGAGCCAGCCTTTACCCCCACATGGGGCGATTGAGTGAGTGGATTAGTCGGGGCTCGCTGCCATGCAGATACAGGAACATCCCGACGATGCCAAAACCGGATATATACCAATATACACCGAGCACTTGTATTCAGTCAGCGCCCCTCGATGGAGCCCTTCATTTGCATGAACACATACCTGTGTAAGGTTGCCGCCAGCGACTTTAAGAAGGACTTGTGCAAGCTGATGAACAACTCCGTGTTAAGTCAGACAATGGATAATCTCCGAAGTTATGTCGACGTTAAAATTGTGCGCTCGTTAGAAGAGGAAAAGATACGCAGGCTTGTGACAAGTCCCGCTTATGCTCGTCACCAAGTATTCGATGACGACCAGGCTGGCCTGCATATGCACAAGACCCGCCCAGTGCTAAACCGCCCGGTGTATTTAGAAATGTGTATACTCGACCTCTCCAAGCACATGATGCACGACTTTTATTACAACACAATTAATTCTAGATATGGTAGGAACCTGGTCCTGCTTCACACAGGCACGGACTCGCTGCTCATGGAAATCCGCACAGCTGACATGTACGCAGACATGCAAGAGAACCTTACCCACTTTGACACAAGCAACAATAATCCTTCCCATCCTGTGTTCACTAACGTAAGCAAGAAGGTGGTAGGGAAGATAAATGATGAGTGCGCTTGTGTGCTTATCAGGCAGTATGTGGGCCTGTGCCCAAAGATATTAGAAAGGCAAAAGAAGTGAAGAAGGTTGTGATGAAGTAGCACCTTCGCCACGCACAGAACATAGAGTGTCTGTTCACAAAACAGTCCGTCATGGTATGAACATGCTGCGCAGTGAAGATCACGAAATATACGGTCAGTGTGTTAACAAGGTGTAGCTCTCTCCGTTTGACTCAAAGCGGTGTATAGCAGCAAATGGCGTAGACACCCTGGCCTATGGTCACTGTAGTTTACCAGCAAACTAACATGGCGGAGTCGGGCCCGTAGGGGGTCGGACCAGATTCTCCTTTCTCTCGAGTGAAGCTCATCCAAAATGAGCAGAGAGGAAAAATTATAAATCTGGTATAAGCCATAACTTAACGCGTAATATAGATAATTGGGGTACACCAGAACCGCCACTTTGATAGTACTAACATGCCATTTGTAGTTGTAAATGTGATTAATATTGAGTCAAAACAAAATACGCGGATTTTGCAAGGATAAAAGTCTAATAAAACTAAGCTTTGCACCACATTTATCAATTACTTAAGTGTATTTGTACTTAGTCAAAAGAACACACATATTAAATCACACCTAAATAAAATTGAATTTTACATGCGACTGTATACTGTTAACCTGTTATATTGTCATGGTATCGGCATACTGTACCAAATGTTTGTGCTTTAGATGTAGCTACCAATGGATATATTGCCATCTGCTACATTTGACAAATTGGTATGCCACGCAAAGATTAGTCTACCTGTTCTCATTGTCATCAATATTGCATTCAATATTTTCAATTGATACATTTTGAGTTGATATCACTGCTTTCTTAAAAATCAGATACAAATATCCGACAGGCAAATCCTGGTAAGGATTTTTGATGTGAAAGTGTTTGAAAAAGGATTTGCTTAACTCCTTAAACCAATGTTACTTAAGAAGAAAAAACAGGGCTCACCGATTAAAATGCACGGCATGGGCCATTAATATAAATGCACGCGTCCTTGCACAACACTTTCTGTTTGCTCCATACAAACTAATGACGGTTTTCGATGACGGCTTCCTGTGACGATCTACACACACACACACACACATATATATATATATAGATATATATATAGAGAGATAGAGAGAGAGATCTATATATAGAGAGGAGAGATATAGATAGAGAGAGAGATATAGAGATAGAGAGAGATAGATAGATAGAGAGAGAGAGATATATCTAGATATATATATAGAGAGATCTAGAGATATATATAAGATATAGAGAGAGATAGAGGGAGATATCCATATCTCTCTCTAGATCTATATATATAGAGAGAGATAGATCTATCTCTAGAGATCTTATCTATATATATATATATTATCCCTCTATATATAGAGATAGGTATATAGATATATATATAGGGATACAGATCATTTATATATTTATAGAGATATATATATATATATATATATGTACTTAGTAGAGATATATATGCATAGATATATTTATATATAGATGTATATATATATATATATATACATAAGGCAATATGAGATATACCATATATATATATATTTATATATATATATATATAGAGTATATATATATATTTATACATATACATATACATATATATATATATATATATAGATATATATATATATATATATATATATATATATATATATATATATATATATAGAGATATATATATAGATATATATATATATATATATATCTATATATATATATACAGACTCCTTATATATAGATATATTATATATATATATATATATATATTATATATATATATATATATATCTATATGATATATATATATATATATATATATATATTATATATCATATATCTAATTATGCATATATATATATATATATCTATATATATATATATTATATAGAGATATAATATATAATATAAATATAGAGAGAATATATATACATATATAAATAGAATATATAGTATATATATATCTATATATATATATATATATACGTATATATATTATATAGTCTATCTCTATATATGTATATATATATAGTATATATATACACACACAAAACATATATATACATATGGAGATATTATAAATATATCCATATATCTAGTTATACATATATTTATAGATTTGATAATAATATATATAAAATAGATATATATGTACTTATGTACATATAGATCAGATATATATAGATATATATATATATATATGCAGAAAATATATTTATATATATAGATATAAATATATACGTAAGGCAATATTTATATATACCTATATATATATAGGGATATAGATATTTATATGGTCATATATATATTTATAATAATATAGAAATATAAAGAGATATATATATATATGTACTTATGTACATATATATATATATATATATATGCATAAAATATATTTATATATATATGTATATATAATATATACATAAGGCAATATTTATATATACCTATATATATATTTTATATATATATTAATATGGTCATATATATATTTATACATATATACAGTATATATACATACATAGAGATATATAGAGATCTATAGATGATATATAGAGAGAGATATAGATAGAGATATAGAGATAGATTACATATAGGATGTAGATAACTATATATAGATAATTATATATATATTTATATATATATAGAGGGAAGAGATATATATATATATATATCTATATATTGATAGATATATATATCTATAGATATATATCTATATATATATATATATAGATATCTCTATATCTCTCTCCTTATGCATCTCTTTCTATATTTATAAAGATAGGTATCCTATATATATATATAAAATATATCTATACCTATATATCATATCTCTATATATATATCTCTATATCTCTCTCTCTATATATATTTATATTCTTTATATGTCTATATATATATATGTATATATATACACACACAAACATATATATCTACTATATATATATATATATATATATATATATATATATATATATATATATAAATATATATATATATATATGTATATATTTATACGAATGCGACCTTTTTGATACAATCGACCGACTATTTTGGCACACAGTCACATCTTGGCACACGATCTGAGTGCCAAAATAGTCAAGAGCTTTTCGAGTACTTTGCTCGGCAAATTTTTATTTAAAATTTGTGTTACCGGGTAAATCATCTTCATTCACATTCATCCATTGCAAGACTTAAACCCCTGCCTTGCGCAGGTGGTAGTTCGGGACGTTTGAAAAATTCTATATATTTGACTGACGACTATTTTGGTACTCTGCATTCAACAGCTTGTTTCTCGTTATTATCCCATATATCATAATCCCAACTTCTGATATATTGCTTAGAATCACTTATTTCACGAATATATTCTATCCACGTGACATTCGATAGAAGGAATAAAAAATATATATATTTGGTCTCGACGTTTTCCAATGAGCTGAAGACAGATATATATTCCCCCAGAAAACCGAAATGCTTCGGCTGGTCGGATAATTCGTAAGGCGCCTCGTAAGAAGAAGTTGCGTTGCGGGCCGAAAATATCTTACGATTTGGTAAGCAATAACCACAACTCTTGAATATATTATGGCGATATTTAAGACACTTATACCCAAGTCAACCAGATGATAGCGAGAAAATATATATAATGCCGCTAAAGTGTATTCAATAACCTGGGTTCTTAGCCTGGGTTTTCTCATATCGCCCACTGTGACATTTTGTAATGGATTTAAATCATTACAACGCCGGTTCGATAGATTGGATATATGGTGTTGTGTACTCAATCTGACATTTAAATGGAATCTGGTCAGTGTTTAAGGTACTTAAGCTATTTGGAGTCAAGTCGGGCTTTGCGAATCGCTTCGCCTAGTTATGTTGGTTAGTCGCGTTTGTCATAACGTATGTATGTATGCAAACAATATTTTCATCCGGGATAGAGGTCGCAATCTTTAATTTCAATTGTTAGGCGTAAATAATGCGTACAACCGAGATGTTTTGTTTTTAATTTGATCTGAAACTAATGTCAAGGTTATCGAATAAGTGAAAAACGAGTATAACTCCATTAATAATGGTCGAATGAGAGTTATTATGATTTTTTTTTTTTTTGTCTTTCTAAGTCTGAAGTTATCGCGTCGTTTCTCTGTGGTGAATGGTCGTAATGTGATTTTATGTGCTCGAGGAGGAAGCCCTTTCATTTCTGAACTTAGAGTATCATTTTCTGCTCTAAATATCCGACAGTTTTCTCACAAAGAAAGCTTGAAGTACAGTGGGTGTCACTTTTGCTGGCTCTTGCTAGCAACAGCTGATCTGTCGCGCTGCACAAATGTCACCGCGGCACAGCGCTCGCTCGGCTTCACTGAGCTCGGCTTCACCGCGTTGCTCGGCTTCACCGCCTTGGCTTTCGTGGGAACTTGGCAGGTCGCAGCAAGGACTATTCCAATTGATTGTCAAAATGTATGTAGGATAAAGAGCGTTTACTCTCTGCTTCATTGTAACATCTATGAACATCACTGATGTTATTGCTTACACTAACAACCATAATTATAGTGGCAGCCAATTTTATATTATTTAACGTGCCTGGATACAATAGTCTACATGCAAGCATCGTTAAAAAACACCCCAACCCCTTGAATTGGGCGATTCCAACCAGTTGTGGAGCAAAGAAACTTCGCCTCTAACAGTGTCCGCGCTATTTATAACTTTCGCGCTGTCTAAGTTGGATGATCACCATGGCACCAGGGGCGAGTGCCATGATGTATTTTTTCCACATTTGTTCTGGAAAAATTCCTTAGCGAGTGAGGATTTTTACGTGCAAGTCTGACAATATTGTTATGGTTAGGAACCTCAACAGAATAGGCATTGTGTCATGATGGGTTTTGACAGGTTGGCAGTAGCTTAATTATACGTCCGCGTAGGGCTATATCACACCTTTCTTTGAGGCAGAGAAAGTTTGGAAAGATAGAGGTTCTATTACTCAGATAGTTTCCTATCGTTTACATAGTAAGAATATCTCCTCAAATAACACCGGCTTTGTTGTATTCTGAGTACCATGACAGAGTTCTTCCGTATTTGTTAAAAATACGAGATGGAGAGAAGAGGTGAGTTTCCAAACAATGCAGGTCAAATAGTTTATTGCAATGTTCTAATAAGCAGGGTTGATGGATTCAACGGTATGACATAAATTATTCAAACAGTAATTTAAGCATGGCAACAGTTTCACTCACACACGCCAAATGGCTGTTAATCGTGCAAATGACTACCACAGTCCAATTGAATCAGGTCAATTCTGTATCAACTAACTTAAAAAAAAACGTGACCTACTTAGGCTCGCCAACCTTTGACAAAGTCAGAATTTGAAATCTCCCAAGGACGCGGATTGTTGCCATGACGCCGAAGCTATATGGCGTTGAGAGATTTCTCTGGGAAAATAACCTGGATACATGGTGTTTTTAAATTAACGGTACCATTTTATTCTTAGTCCCACCAAAGAGATAATCACAAGGATGTGTTAAGGTGAGTCTCCTTATGTTGTGGTGACGTGCGTCACCACTGTGCTTCAAGGGCCTTAACGTGACGGCTTTGCATTAAAGCGTCTAGACTGCAAGCCTTCAATAACGAAGCGGCGAAATTCAAGTTGTCCTCTGGCCTGGTGGGTGTCGACGCGGTCTCGACATACCCCGTCGCGCGGAACATATATACTACCTCTATACACTAAAGTGCCCCCCCCCCCCGGTGCCTTTCACACCTCCGTCAGTGCCATTTGTCGGGAGTGCGAGAGGTAACCCTTATCTTCGATATACTGATCATACCGAAAAGGTTACCAACAACAGTACCAGACATGCTTCGGTAACCAGTCCCGGGAGCGGGGAAGGGAAGAGGAAGGGGTACCCCCTAGGGTTTCAGCAATCACTGGCTCTAGTGAATCCAGCGAAGTAGAGAACCTCACGCGCATGATGAATTGCAGCGCAAGGTTCTGACCCTGACTAGGGCCTTGGAAAAGTTGGAAGACTCAGGGGCACCCAAGGTTAGCTTAAATCCCCCCCCCCCTCTCCCCCTCACTACAAGTCACCCTAAAGGGAAGTTGGGCCCTGTTTTCGTTGTGGGAAACAGGGGCACTTCAAAAGGGAATGCCCAATGGCGCGGGAGAAGGGAGGCCCAGAACACTCCAGGGGACCAAGTTCGGGAAACGCCAATGAACATTATTTATCTATGTTTCAGCATTACTATAAGTATAATTAACACTGGTATATTTGATATTCCTTATTATCTCTTTAGTAACTCGAACTTATGTACATTAATATGAAATGTTTATTAATGAGGATCATTGTTTACAGAAATGTTGGCGGAACAGCATCCAGCACAAGTTGTGCAATTCCAGAGTGGATTTGGAAGAGGTGCAGGCCCTCAAGCGACCTAAAAAGAAGCCATCTCTAGATTCGAAAACTACCTTCCCCAGCAGCCTGAAAGTGAAGACGATTCTACCATCGTGGCCCACAGGAAGTGGCTCCAGAAAGAGTTTGCAAAGGAGAGAGGGGCTGTTGACAAAAACAAGGTAGCTGAGAAGATGTTCCTTACTATGTCTTTGCGATGTAGTCAGATTTTGCGAGAGGGAATGCCAGTGCCTCAGTGCACTGAGCAACACTCATGGTTGTAGGGCAGAGCTGGGAAGAGATATTATACATGGGCTATATTTTAATACAAGTATGTGATTTTGAATAGTATCATAGTGTTTGAAGTCTATATTTAATTAAGTGAATTCCCGTTGTATAATTGCACCGAATCATTAATTAATTAATGACTGTTAAGGCTTTGTCAGTCGCAGCTGTATGTATAATTCACTAGACTGGGGCCTAAGGCAGAGAGTGGCGACATTGGCAAGCTCCTTCTGTCTGGCCTCCAACGCTTCAGGAGGGGCATTATGGAACTTCTTAGGCGGGAAAAAATCTGCCCTTCAGACTAAAGCAGACAAGGTCAAAAATGAACCTTTTGAGGGACCAAGTAGAGAGATCAGGTAAAAAATCCCAATTTACCATATTCAACATCTACCAACCAAATAACTGCCGCATATTGTGCTTCAGGTTCCTGGTAGCTACAATAGTGTCGCTTTCTTACTATTTATTTAGTTATTTTTACGTGACTAGTTAAGCAAGACAAGTTGACTAGATTGCATTAAGGGGTCGTGCCAAGGGGCAGGTCGCCGATCCCCTCAACAGTAGTGCCTCCGGTCTGTGTGGGTTGTGAGGCTGTAGGGGTTGTTGTGGTATCGTGAGAGGTAGAACCTGGGGTAAGGTTTTGTCTGGTAAGGGGCCTAGGGTAGAGATTCGAGTATCTCCCCAGAATGTCAGCACTGTCGGTTTAGGTAGTACGGCACCAAAGGGCCTAGGGCAAAGAGGTCGAGCAAAAAGTTGGCTTATCTTGCGCCACAGAAATGTCCATCCCAACTCGAATACCCCCTCTTACCCAAGTATAAAAAAGAAGCAGACTCGGCTCTCCAATCCATTGGGTCACCACAATTGAGACCATAGACCAACTACAGGGGACCTCATGATGCACAACGGGTTTGGAGACTGGTGACAGAGTTGGCCAGTAGTACTTTGACCGATCAGGTGCCCAATGAAAGCATTTAAGTGTGCCAACTCCTATCCGCGTCTCAATTTACCTGCCTGTGCAGATCGGTGGTATGACTGTAGATTCCGTTGTCGATACCGCTGAAGAAGCCACGATTATGTCTTACCGTGTTTTCCGCCAGCTTAGCCCACAGCCGCGAGAGGTCAGGGATGTCAGGCTACTGTCTGTTGGTAGAAACATGGCTATGGCCGGATTCGGTGTAGGACCGGAGGAGTCGAATGTGGGCGCTGTAAATCAAGTGTTACTCTGATTTCAGCATGGCAAATCGTAATGAGAGTGGTATTGGGCAATGAAGGAGGGTCTTATACCTGCTAGGTCCCTTGTGGAGCAATTGATGATGTGCCCCAGAACAGGGGGGGGGGGGGGGGGGGTACAGCGGGTTGATGCATATATCCACCAGGTGACTAAAGCAAATCGAGAAAAGACCAGCAGTGGTTGCGGTTGGCAGCTAAGACAGCGCTGTCCCTGCAGCTCCAGGGCCGGTATTGGATTCACCACAATGTATTCCCTATCGGCCTGCCTAGCCTTTCAAGCTCCGTTACCAGCCGGACCAAGCAAGGACTACTGGCTTGCTATAGACTCGTTTAACGAGGGCGCCAGTGACCCTGAGCCGACGCTGTAGGCGTCTAAAGGGCGGCTGTAGATAGTTCAGGGAGGGGCATGTGCCGCAGCCACCCTGACTCAGTCGGGCCAGGCTTAGTGCCCATGTTTGGAGCCTCTGGAAAAGGTCACCCCCTGCTATGGGTGGCACTGGAGCAGAGGCTTCAACGTCGTCAATCGAGCTGGAACATACAGAGGAATGCTCAGATTCCTAATCTTTATCCATCCTGGGTCAATTGTTAGGTAGAGGGGAGGATTTCAATCCTCCAGATTCCCCGCTTAGTAACCCTACCCCTGCCACTGGTATGGGGCCTTCATGTCCTCTTCGTAGAGGGGTGGAATGTATCGAAGGCTCAGGCGTCGCTGATGCTTTGGCTGGTTCTGATGTAGGCCCCCTTCCAAAGATAAGACCAAGCGGGCGGGTAGGAGATTCGGGGTGCAAGGAAGGCGAAGGCACGTGGCAGTAAACAGCCGGCCGCGCAGGCAATGAGAGACCTCGAGTTTTAATCCGCTACGCGGCGCCACGGAGCAATGCGGTCCCTCGCTCGCTTCCGGTATTCTAATACACACAGTTTACCATAGAATGTGGCGCAACATCGTTATTTTTGATTGAAACCTTTCGAGTTGTATCTTTGGTGGCATTGTAGCAAATCATAACTGATGGATAAGTACGGCCGTCTGACCTTACAGCAATTGAAAATAGAGCTGAAGAAGCGAAATGCGATTCTTAGCGAGCAAAGAATTGAACTCCCAGTTTGGCAGGAAAAGCAAAGCAACTATCAAAACAGACTTGGTCGCTGACTATCAAAACAGACATGGTCGCTGACCCGCGTCAACCAGATTCGGGCCAAAGCAATCGACCAGGTATCTATAATGAGCCTGTGGCTCCGAGGAATATGCAGAGTTGATTGGGATCGAAGTCAAGCCATGTGGGATTGTAGTGTCCCAAACACACCCCTACCTCGCATGCTCACCAGATGGGGTCGTGACTGATGACATGAATGCTGAGGTCAAGTTTCCCTATAGTACCAGGGACAAACCTGTCACTCCTGTCTCAGTGCCATACCTGGTCAATGAGAACAACCAGCTCACCCTTAAAGCCAACTGACTACTACTACCAAATTCAGGGCCAGTTGTTTTGCACGAACAGTCAACTTTGTCATCTTGTGGTGTTTACGTCTCAGAGTATGGAGATTGTTCCAGTTACCCGTGACGATGAGTTTATTACTTCTATGATTTCAAGGTTAGAGGTGTTTTTCAGGGACTATTTCAAAGAGCTATACTTGATTCAATGTTTTTTCACAATTTCTCTTACTGAGTAGTCTTGTGCACTGATTTCTTTTTTCTTTAAGGAAGCATTTGCCTGCATATTGCATGTGGTGGAATGTATAATAAACTCTTGAAACTTGAAAAGTACAAAGTGTTTTAATTGAAATAAAAATGAATAGGGTGAAAATCATTTTTTTCTTCAACAGTATTCACGTGTAGGGTTATTATAGATTACACTATAAGGCGCATGGTATAAAAAGACTATTACATATCACCTTTCATTGAGATTCATATAATATCACACCCTGAGTGGGATAGACTTAAAAACATACACAGTCACACTTCACAAAAACTCAACTTCACCTTAGGCAGTAGTGGGTACGATGCACTGCCGAAAGTTACATAACATATAACAAACAAAGATTATGTCAGAGGAAATTTGGACCTCACAGTGGATCATAGGTTCCACCAAGATTTTGAAGGTTTTTCCAAATCCTATTATCTGCTCAATGTGCACCCTCTTGCTGGAGATCTTCCGGTCTCTGTGTACCACTTTCCCTCTCAGCTGATTCTTCTTACTGAAAAAGGTTAGTATATTAACGGTGACATCATAGGGAGCAAATAAGTCCTGCATGACAAAGCCATTACCGATTCACCCTGGTCAGACATTTCTGGTAGTTTGCTCCTTTCCATCACCTGCCTGTCACTGGTTGCGCCGACATATGAGGGAGGCAGATAGGACACTAGGCCTCCTGGTGTAGCACCCACCACCACCTTCATTGTGATACGGTTCTTGTACGTTGAAAAAGTGGCCTAGAAAACAATATACCTGGGTCTCTGTGATCTCGACTTGGCCAGTTGTCCGTCGCCGGTCGGCTCGTTTCACAGCGTTTCGGAGATGCTCGTCCGCACCGCACAGCGCATTGACAGTGACTGCTTTACCCTAAATGTCGTCACCATCAAATATCTCATGACCGCGTGACGTAGAGCGAGAAATTTTATTCGTCGAAGTGAAGCAAAATGGAAATGAATCTCTTGTATTTGCGCGTTAACCACGAAGTAAGCGCATAACCTGATAACTTCCGGTCGAGCTTGGGACCGCATTGCTCTGTGCCGCCACCTCTCGGAGAAAACCGCAACGCGGTCTCCCATTGCAGTGCCAGTGTTGACAATCACGTTGCCTGTCTAGCGGCAAACGGAGATTATAGGGTCATCCAAGCCGAGGGAGGCCCATTACCATCGGCAACGACCCATACCCCCAATCAACAGCCAACTCATGACTCGTGGTGGTGCAGGGTGGGTCCCAGGGGGATGTAGGCGCGAGGGGACATGGACGGTCACAAGGTGAAGTCCACACCTAGATGTCCTATTCCTGTGTGTGGGGATTCGTCCGGGTCTCCGACGACGCATGTCCCGGAGGTTTTCAATGAAGGCCTGGACCCCATGGATGTGACAAGGTAGCGATTGTCTGTCCTCCATGTAATCGCCAACTACCTGCTGGGACTGGACCGTCTCGCTGAGGGGTTAGGCGGTTTGGGATGTCAAAGCCTGAGGGAACCCACGGGATTATTGAAGAAAGCAATACGGGAGTTCTGTCGGGTCCACGGGGAGCTGGTTCCTGATAGCTTCTGTCTAAGGCCCCCAAATTTGCCCGCGGTCCTCCTCCACTGGCAACCTCTGATTTCGTTGTCTCAGCTCAAGCCCCGTGAGAGGGAGCTCGTCTGGGACTTGCGCCGTCGGCCTGCACCGTGTGATAGGATCGAGGGGAGCGGGGCGGGACAGAAGTCTGCAAAACCGGTACCTCAGCTATCCATGGCCTTTCGATTCTCACTTCCACATGGACAGGGCCCTTACTTCCCTGGGCTCTGACCTTTTGTGCACTCTTCATTAAGATAAAATAATCATCTATTTCAATGTTGCAGACAATATCCCCAACCTAGATGGCCCAATGCCAAGGATTGGACCGCGATGTTTTTACCTTGCCATTCATCAATGAATCTAAAGGTAATCTGCTTGGATTTTCATATATCTTGATCAATCCTTGACCTTTGTTCTGTGGTCATTGGAATGTCTGTCAATCAGTTTGGTATCAAGCCTATTTATTGATCCTTGGCCGTGTGGATCAGTCTGAACAAGCCAATTATAGTTAGTGTTCTCACAGTATTACATAACAAAACATTTCTGAAAAACAGAAAATTTGTTTTAATGCCTGCACTTAGCCATAATAAATATCACGCGCTCCGATAACGGGAGGGTAGGAATGTAGTCCGTAATGGCCAGGTGACGAGTGAGCTTTACCAAATAAAATAATTGATGGCCGGTGACATAGAAGAAGGCTGTCCGGATGCCGTAAAACATCAAAAGTATCAGTTGGACACAAAAACCGCACCCCCCCCCCCCCCAACGTCGCGCTCGTCTGTTTGAAAATATCCAGAAGCTTTTATGATGATTTCCCGTATAATACTTGTAATATAATTTAATAACCCCGGGTCCCTCCACGGAACTCGCGTAGTCTTTGTATGCGCTCTTGTTCTCAATGACCCCGCCTTGTTTGCTTTCTGTATGATCATGTGACCAAAATAATCAAATGCGACCGTCAAAGTCAAGTACCTTCTTGTCAAACTACCAAATACATTATTCACACAGAATTTAACACTGTTGGATCATTATAGTAACAAAACACTTGATATAAAAACCCATTCCTGCGATCGAAGCTACCAAATATCACTCTTTGACCCTAGCAATGAAGACCTGGCTACGAACTTTGACCCCAGATGAACGACAGATCGGCGAAATATGGAGCGAAATACTAGCAGACGATTATTAAAGTCAAGTCACATATATTGCCAATCTGACAAATAGTGATCATTAAAATTAAATTTAACTTATTTTGTCACAGATCTGGTTAAGAATCGTACGATTGTTATAGTATTTCGGTTAATAATGACATTTCATAAATTACGAAACTCGTAAACATAACTCTACATTAGGCCGCCTGACTTCGCGGAAAGCATAGAAATTTGTTGTTAAATACGGATTTCCCCAACAAATACATTCTGACATGGACGGAAAAGAAGCTGTGTCGGTAAAATAATATACTCTAATAAGAACGATTGCGAACAGCTGATTCACAATTGAAGCGTTAGCAGCATTCGTTTCAATACTATTAGATGGTTCGGTTAAGCTTAAAAACAAATTGTTGTTTGACAGACTTGTTTGGCTATTATAGCTAAGACTTTTCCTTGATATGTAAATGCAAACGAACTTGACTATGAAACATCAATCTAATAATTTTAACAATTAATGGTTGCCCTTCACTCCCTTCACTAGGTTTCAGCAATGAAGATAGATATTGTGTTATATGGACAAAATGGTCAAACATAATCATAATGTGTATGGTGCTGCACTGTTTGGCAAGTTGTGATTGTAGAGACTAATGTTGCAGCACTATTGATGGTTTTTACTGCCCTGCATCATTTGCATGGTAGATTTTATAAATTTATCAACACATATCAGTGGCTGGTTATCCACTGTCACTTGGTGTTTTATAAACTAAACTATTGACAATTCTCTTAATATGATAGACCAAAAAGGTCAACGGGTCCTCAGATTGCAATTATAAACTATACTTGAGGGTAGTCATATTTCTGATGTTGGATCTGCATTGTAAAGAGGTTGTCTGATGTTATGACCAAATATCAATTAACAACATCACATACATGTTGCCTATCCAAGCAATGGCCAATGTAATGGTCTATCAAAAGAGGAAATAAGTTGATGGTGCAAATACAGACTTGAAAGTGTCAGATATCACCAGAGCATCTGTGCTATAAACACCATGACAATGATTATTATGTTATTTGACAGTAGATAATATTGAATGTTCTCAGCTGAACAGCTGATGTGGCCTCACATAAGTTTCATGGCATTGAATTATGAGATCTGACCTTTGAAGGTATACTATCAGTGAGTGTGGAAACATTTATGAGGTGTTATATTGTGAAAATAAATAACCAGCATCTGAATATTGGGTCCCTATTTTCTAACAGCATTGCTCGCCAACCTTCCACTCCTATTTAGTTCTCTTATAAAGATGCAGATTGCAATGCATTATCATTTATATAGAACTCTGTTAAAGTTTGGGCCCATGTACTGTGAATATCAAAGAAATTCTATTCTAAACCAACCAGATATGTATATTTCCACAAATCTACCCTGTTTCAGATGTTAGCTTGGGAACCTATCAGAGACCACTGCCTGAATTGACCATAACTAAAGAGGGCGTGTACTTGGCACAAATGGATTTCCTTGACAGTCGGTTTGTTTGGTTTGGTTGTATCGAGAGACATTATATGATGAAGTATTTTGCAATTTTGTACCACAACCATACAGACATTTTTGGAACATGGTCCGATCGTCATCAAATGATCAATAAATGGTTCTGAAAACTCACACAATATGCAGGTCACATACTAATGAACAAATGTGAAGAAATGGCTGAAATATGCAGTGATACAAACACTGTTCCTCATTGTTTACATCTGAATTAATGCATAGTCTATAATGTGTCAATAATATTAATTTCGCAATGCATATTGTAAAATGTACTGCTTTTGTTTATTAGATACTGAACAAGCAGCCCAAGCAAATACCAGTTATGCCGCAAGTCTGACTGGAACAACAAGCCCTGTAGACCCCAGACTTAAAGATGCCAACAATAACAACTTGATGTCTCGAGCTGAACATGCATCAAAGATACAAGTGAGTATTTTTCATTCCTCGGTGACCTGTTTACTATTGACAAGTTATAATCCTAAGAAAGGCTTCTTTGCATTGTAAATTAATTCCAGTTAAGTGACCTTCATATAAAAGTCACTACATAATGCATGGTCTATAAAGGCTTGTGCTATATTACTAATGTTATTACAAGTCTGCTATAACTAGAAGCTAATAGCGAAATATGAAAACAACATATCAATGCGCATGCAGACCACTTCTTATGGGATACAATGCAGACCCAAGCTCTACAACTTGCCTTCAGAAGTAACATTCAGATCCCCAGTCTAAGGAAACTACTCCCAGGTATGATATATACACTTTACAATATATTGCTTTAATTGGGATACATTTGACAGATCATTCCAAGTATCTTTTTTATGGTAGATGTCATGTATGATATATATTGTCGCACAATTGTATTGTAGGCTGAATTGTTATTTAAGCTTGTAGATTAGCCATGCACTGCCATGTGATGTTTCATGTTTAAGTAACTTTATCTGATGCTTTATCAGTAAGTTATATCTTCTATTCTCGGCATTACACAGCAGACAGATTATTACATAGTTGTAGGTACACTGACTAAATGTACAATCTGTGTAGCTCTAAAATAATCTCTCTTATTGTTCTGTGCATATTTCCTGGTCATCTAAAACCTGCTGAGGTACTGCATTCTTGTGTTTAACAGCAATTTAGTCTGTAAAACATTTATAGTCCCCATCTTATACAGAATGCATGTAACACTATTCATTTGACACTACCCTCACACACAACCTCACCTTGGCACCTGGAGTTGTTCTACACCATTCAATCAGACAAACAGTAGGTTATAGCTGTACCACAAGGAACACTACCTAACATTCTGTGGGATGACCCATCAATCTGAACCACACATCTCTTGTCTCTAGTTTTGGTTCAATAATATAACTGTTATCTCTGGATTAGTGGTTCCAAGTGATTTGCTTAATATGTGTACATGTTGATTGTTTCAGGGAACAAAGAAGTTCTTAACTCACAGCTTACAATGGGACGTTCCATACTTGGAAAAAATATGAATGAGCATCTCAAGTTCTAATGGGCCCTGTACCACCTCTTAATTATGCTTTAAATGTCATTAACTATGCATAGTTGTCATGACCAGTGCTGGTTCCAAATGGATGTGCCACAAACTCTTAAATATGCTTGAAATGTCAATAAACATGCATTATTGTCAAAGTGACCTTTTTAATCACTATATAGTTTATAAACAATATTACATACTTCGCGTTCCATCCTACAAGTTCCAGAACAAGTTCAAGTTTCAAATTGTGCTTATCTCGGTCTAGATATATATATAACCATGAGGCGGGCCCGTACTCGGAAGCGTCAGACAATTAGAACCACTGTTCCTCCATGTTTGAATAACTTTAGTTAGTACTTCTCTCGATATGAAATGAATGAATCTTGGTAGTTAAACATGAATCGCCCCTTAACTGCACGATAAAAGTAGTTGAAATTTAATGACACTAACCATTAACTTAAACCGATATTGCTTATTGCCATTTCAAATAAAGATTCACCGTTATACAGA
>JAXDRA010001313.1:27500-39489 GCA_034190875.2 Urechis unicinctus
GTCTGCTTCTCTGCAATTTTGAAATCTGCATTCAAGTAGATTTACGCAGACTATAACATCCTCCACAATTGGCGATACATACATATGACGTGCAGCCATTTTATTCTTCTCATGATTTTGAAAATATGCCTCCTCTTCTCACAGGCGAATTTGATGCTCTGTAGTACTTTAATGTGCGATGGAAGCTACGTGTTTGTTGCGTCGGGTAATGACGAACGTATTTTGTTTGTTGTTGTGAACTATACTGAGGATATACTATCCACAACATTTAAATTAGTTCGTCACAGTGTGGCATTTAACAACATCAATTTATATCAAAAGTGACCTCACCATAAACGGACCATAAACCAGCTTGTTTTAAACACGAGGTAAGAGATAAAGCTTTGTGGTCAAAGCATAGCAGTAAAGTGAAACACTGCATGCTAATTGTTATATTCTTTATCACTTACCTCGCAACTGCAGTTCATTATACTTTCGGTCAAATCGTTGAAGCGGACGGCAACTTTTAGACTGATTGTGACAAATATCGTGCTTTGTGGATGGCTCTAAATCTACCTGCAGCTTGATAGGTAACATAGCGTTGTCGGTGCACGCTTAGTTGAGTTGATGCTGGTTGTTTCATAACTTTGTTACCTTAGCTAAATAGTTATCGGTGCTTAAGAGTCACCTAGGTTATCTTTCACCTATAGTGTGGTTATTGTTTGCCTACTAGTTTTTGACAAATTGACCCTAGCATCATATCATAACAGTAGCCATACCATAAGAGCCATTTGCTGTAGGTAAATTACATTGAAATAAGTGCTTGGTTGGATGCGTATACCAAGCGTCTCTATTCTTATGAACTTTTCCATCCTCTACAAAAAATTGCACCTTAAACAGTTAGTTATTTTCAAAAGTTACCACAACTTGCCTTATTTTTGATTGCTGTGGCCCATTCGCAACACTTGCGCTTAAAGCTAAGCAATATTCAATCTAACGAGAGGTGACTTCATTCATATACGTTCGATAATTTATATGTGCAACTAATAGTCATAATGAGCATGTATATCGTAGCAAAATGGTTATCAAAAATATACTTAACTAACTTTATATATACAAATCGGACGTTGATGGAATGCCGATAAAAATATCAAATATATAGAGGTTGTCGATATTCGTTTGGGCGTTAAGGCAATCAATCTCGGGTGCTTATATGCAAAGTAATGGTATGCTAAGATCACAGGATAGTTCACGTTCTGAACGTAATAGCGAGCTACTTATCGGGTATTACGACAGAAAACCTTAATGACACTTTAATATTTTCTGTTACCATCTGAAAACGGCAATAAATACATGACAATAATAGTGACATGACTACATAGCCTTTAATTCTTATTTGTATCTCTCAAGTACATTATATTATGAGAGGAAGACATATGCAGTACATGGATATTAGTACGAATGCATCACTCTATCCATAAGATGTTCCGTGTAAACATTAATCATTGGTGCGAAACCAACACAGGTATCTCAATCATTGTGTACAAAGCTGGTATGAACCCATGCAGATGCAGTTAATGACGGTGACGTACGTAATTTACTGCAGATCTTGATTTTCTTGATAACGCTAGGTTACCACAGGTACAATAGTAGAAGGTAAACTGACTGTTGAAATTATGGCCCCAAAATAATGTACTGCCAAAATATGGTTTAGGGGAAGACTGACATATAATTGAACCTTAGTGGACAAAGACTGAACATTGATGATTCGAAAATATTTGTCCCAATCTGACGTGATATATTTGCTGGTATTCCTTGGTAGACTTTCTGTATTAAATCCTGCATCCTTTCAGATAACAATAATACGCGGACATTTACGTTTGACATATAATGGGGGATTAATATCCTAAGCTTTAATCTTCAATGGGGATAAATCACAGCAACTAGTAACTTACGGTTAGTAATATGACAAACATAATGCAATTTCCGGTAGGAATCGGTTTAGCATGAGGATGACATAGCTTTATGTCCTTATATATTTTAAGTTTCACAATAGCTCATAAATATTCATAACAAGGCCCTGAATTGTACATTATTTGCTGCATTTGAAAGATGAAATGTTGCAAAATTGAAGCATAATGAGCTGGTAACGTTAATTTGGTAACGCAAGCATCTGGTTTGCTGTACCTTAGCGGCTTAACAGCATGTTATACCTGCCATAACGGCCTATTGTAGATCTGTATGTTCAGACCGCTGTCTTGTGTAACAGCATAATGTGAGAGGGCCTCATTGACCACCGACAGTTATGTTTTTCAACGGTTATGTGCCATGTAATGTGCAGCATAGTAATCGGAACTTTAATGATTCTCACATTTCGTGAAGGACCCATTCTTCCTCAACGTAATCTTTGAGGAAAAGATTGCTTCTCTTCGACCAAGATTTGATTTGATATCAACTACATGCTCAATTACCTCCACAGTTGAATGGTCGTAACTTGACCAAATTGCGCTAAATTCAATTATATATCTATTGATAACACGCCAGCACCTGATTATTGTTGTGCACCGACGATCAAATCGAGACTGCTGCAGTGTATGATGACATAGAACGAAGCAAACATGTATGCTTCCAGCATGACACATAACTATTTTAGTAGATGGCTTTACAACGCGAGGATGATACGTTATACTTAACTAAGGTAGACAATATCAATACCAAAGGTGTGCTCAATAGTAGATGATTAGGTACTTCTTTTGCAAAGAATATTAACCACATAATTATTTGTAGGCACCATCTGCTTTAGACGTTTACTCGGAAGCATTCTACTGAAAAAGGCTTTTAACTAAAACTCGAAGGAGCAGATGCTTGACGGGTACGACTTTATCTTGCCCATTATACATAAGTTCATCTTGAATAGAGCGAGTAAACGTCACACTCGCATGTAATAACCATTGAACGGATATTTACTCCCATCAAATAACTTCATCGTTACATTGCCGGAATGGTTGCAATTAAACACGATATGTACAAATGTTTTTAAACATCTGGCAAAAATAGTTTTTCATCGCTGGTTCTTTTAAAGCAGCGCATTCAAAATTCACAACCTGTTCGAAATGAAGGAGGTAATACTTGTTGCGTAAACTACATTAGCTACAATACAGGGATAACAATCACATGGAATTAAATCTAGGAAGCATGGGTTATAAAGCAATTGGTCTCATCAGTTTTATAGAATCTCAAACTTTAGAAGAATGTGACAATCCGTGTCATAAATTAAATTGCTTGTGAAGATCAAACGACCCGAGTACTCCTTTTATCTCATTGTAACATCGATGGTCAGCTGTTTTCTTACCACACTTGTGATCGTATCATCTGGTGTGACATAAAAACATACTTTAGCCATTTTAATCAGTACGATGCAAAACCAGGGCCTTAAAATGGCTCTGGTGTTTGGCAAATGATAATTCCCAGCTGCGCTCATTGGTCGTTCGCTTGTTATTTCTGACAGGTGGCCTTCTCGATGCAATACTTGCGGCTAGCAAGGTCGTGTTAGGCAGCTTACTCCCCGTACTGCATTAATTCAAGGCCGATTCAAACGAAGCTTGTAAGCGCGAACATATTCGCACCCAGCAGATTGTTTCAGCACTTTGCCTTTATCTATATGCCTACAATAATTGGATTAGTCCTTGGAGGGTTATTGAAATTATACTTTGTTCAGCATTGTTGTTAAAAAGCTTTGGCTATGGAAATTATTCCATAATATCGAGGCAATATCATTCGAAATGAACACTACTCCACCTGGATATAATAATAATATTATACATATTAACTAAAATTAGTGCATTTCTTATTAGAGTTGACATATAAAGCTCTTTACCCGATTACAATCTCTTTGGTCAAGGACTGTTAACTTTAACCAAACAAAAGCTTCCCCTTTATTAATGAGGTAAATATTGTTAATTTCTGTGGTAACTATATGACCTTTAGGTATTATGGTTTGATTGCCTTGTAAATAAGAGAAATATCGAATGCTCAACTGTTATAGAATGTTTATGGGGAAGGTGCGGAGAGCGGCAGAATTTATTGACAATATTTTACTCAATGTTACTTTAAATGAAGCTCAGTTGACAGTCCAATCGCATAATGTACGACGTTACAGTCAACATGTGCTCAGCTGCGCTGTTCTCTGCGGTCGCTATCCCGCGACCTGTATGAATTCCTTAACATTAGTGGGTGACCCTCAGTAAGCATCGCCTGTAGTTGGCTGGATTCTATTCCGGAAACAGTGGATCTACAAAAGTCCAAGCAAGCTTAATAATATGAGTAAATTAAACTTGGGACAAATTGATAGTGCATGAAAGCCTATGAATATATTTTATATGCAATGAATAGAATCCATATATCACAATTAGTTATTTGTATTCTTGCTTTGTTATTTCTTAACCATGACTTCGAGTCACCATTATGCAAACGACAGAATGTTACATTCGTTACCCTGTGTACATTATTTTGTAACAGAACCTTGATATTTCCATCGCTCGATAATCCTACATTTTTAAACAATGACGTTAAAATGTTTCCGAGTGTATGGCTGAAGGTTACCAATTGAGCTGTAGCCAATGCCTGTGCCTATATTATTATTTAGATACATAAAACTACTTGGAATGACAAATATGATATCATTTCATATTACCCTAATCCCTACGCAATAAGGAGCGCTCAGGTTTTTTTCAGGTAACTGCAGTCAAACCGCGTAGCTACGAAAATCAATATAAATAAAATGCCTTGTATTTGCTAAAAACCAATTTTAAAATGAGCCAAATCAGTAAACATGTCAATTAAAATTATCGTTCTTTAAAAGTTCATCGCTACGGGAGTACTGATGCTATACACACAATATCTTATCGGCAGGTATAAACATTGTTTCTCAGTGCATCTTCGTCGTGCATTCAACACTTCATCGTAATGCTTCGATGCGCGTTAATATGCGTGGCTCTCTTGTGCTCTGAGCACCTCCAACTAGAGTGCTTCGAGAATTATTAAATAGTTAAGAGCAGGTTTGCCAAGTACTTAAAACTAATTGCTGGCTTCCATTCCCACGATACATGCATCACCTCCATGGAATGTGGATGATGTGGAAGCCAATAACTTTGGTCGGGCTACACCTCTACCTTACACATTGCCGCCTCTAGCTATGTGTGGTCGATCAGCATTCAGAAAGAGAGAAGGGTAAGTACTGCACGAAATAATCATTGTTTAATGGGCCCCATGTGTATATTAACGTTACATCGGATCAATACAATTTGTTAATTACTTGCAGCTGAATGAATATATGAATATCTCCGTGAAAGGTAAATACCGAAGTGCTGCATCTCTGTAGGGACCATTGCCACTCAGGCCAACGTTAAGGCTAATCCATTGGTCAAAGTAAGAAGGTAGGTAAGCTGTTGTTTTGTAAGTATCAATCTCAATTTCGATGTAAATTTCTGCGACGTTTGACTGAGGCATTGGTCATAGCAGGGATGCAAGCAGTACCTTCAAGCAGAGATCAAGGGAAGACATGCCAACATAAAACATTTGCACCACTGCGTGCATCCATTTCCAAGAAGAGATAAACCAAATGTAACCCTGAGCAGGAGAAAGAGGAGGCGGATAATATCAGCATGTGTGATCCATCATGTGAAAAAATTGTCTACAGTGATTAGTATGACAACAAACCATGGTGCTGCGACATCGGAAAACTTAGCCCGTATATCAAACTTCATCAGTTGAAGCATTGCATTGAACCATCATCCTCTTCTCCCCTTTAAGTAACTGTTTATCCTTACATGGGTATGCCTATTGGGAAAAGTCATAATGATAACATATTCACAATATGAAGTCGGTGCAAATTCAATTGGGTGTAATGAATTATGTTTCGTTGTTATTGTTGTGGGCTCTATCTGACTAGGATGCATTTCAATGAGAACAATTGTCAAGCACAGGTATTTGGGCATCCAATTCATGTCATCAAGTATCCCGAGTACAAAAAAGGAGACTATATTGTCAAGGCCAAAAGAGAGAGCAATTTTTTATTAAGAATTTAACAATTTAATTTATATATATATATATATATATATACTTACAGATTGGAGACACTAATGCTAAAATATGTGATGCCTATGCATATCGTAATATAAAACTGTGTTAGATTAATCTTAGTTTATGCGAACACCGTGAACAATATCCTGTTCAATGAAGTTGCTGTCCACCCAGATAAGTTGCCACATCTGCTTGATGAATTTGATGTACCTCCACCAGTTTGTTCGGCGTATGTTAGACCTAACAAAGTCACAGTTGTTCTGCCACATAGTTCAATATTGAACTGAGTCAATTCATGGTGTTCATGACATATCAGGAGGTTTAAATCGCTTATATTGAGTTGCTTCTCGGAGGAATCCCTTCTTGATCCGCGCCACGGCACACACTGGTAGTGAAACTCTGATGTGCTTCATTAACTGGAACATATGCTCATAAAACAATGCTTAAGTTTAAGCAACTTTAATTGTGATGAAGGATGTATGATCCACTCTCGCGGGCATAGCTTGTTTACCGCCATCACTGAACCTTCGTATAAATGCCCGATATGCAACCATGAGAGCCCACGGATTAAGACACATCCAATCAAATACAAGAAGAGCAGGCAGTTCATTGACTTCAAGTCAGCCGTCACTTTTTAAGCCTGAAGGATCTCATGTCAGCAAACACATTCGGTACAGAGAGTGTTAGGGTGCAGTGAGAGCAAGTACACCTGGACGAATCCAATAGATTGTGTCACATTATGGTTTAAAAGTGTTTTTCAAATATTGTGACATTTTTTCAAAATTGTCATTGATCCTTGGTGCAGGCCCTTGGTGTATTTAACATGTCAAATGGTCTAAGTTGTGGATATTTGTAGATACTTCATTGAATGAACCTTTCAGCATATTTTGCATCATATTTAGCAGCTATATAATTGTACATTTAGCAACGTGGGGCACGTACTAAACTCTAAATACAGAAACATGAATGATTATCTAAACAAAATGCTCGATAGATATAGGGGTAAAGAGCCCAGTAGAGCTATATTCATCTAATCTTGCAATGTGTTATAATCACGGGATCGGATTTAAATGGTTTATTTACCAGGAATAGAAGGGTCTACCTCCTACCGCATGGCTTATATTAATGCGCCGGGGTCCTTTTCGTGATCCGGTTTAAACTGATACGGTTTAATCTCTGTTTCTTCATAAATTTAATCTGATGACTCTGATCAAACATTGTGGTTATTTTCGTCCACTAAGTAAACCGCGAAGATCTGTATCGCCCGAGAACGCTTCTGGGAACGCCATTGTTGCTGTGATTTCAGTAGACCTCTGTTGTGACATTAACCACGCCAGTTTGCGCTGCACCATCATACTTTAATAATTTTGTTATCTGTCCGAGCACACGACTTAAACTTTCGCCAGGGCAATTCTCATGCAGGAAACATTTTTCGGTTTAGTGGCTCTTTAATCCAAATCGGCATGATAAAAACCAAAATGTTTCTGTAAAAAGGCAATGTAATGGCCCGCTTTGATCATACAAAGTTTTGGTATGTTGCGGTAAATGAATAGCTCAGGGTGTATTGTTTAGCCAGGAGACAAGAGAATACATTAAATAGAAATACCGTGTTGTAGGCGTATTTGTAAACAGTTATGAGAAGCTGAATTGTGACATGCATTCCTTAGTAGGCGAAGTTGTGCGGCTACGGAATGTATTTGTCCTTCGTCTGCAGTTTTTATGTGATTGACTTGTTGCGCCTTAAAAGGCAACGGAATTGATTATTGCGGAAGTGAATGAGCACAACAACCTTGATTCTTATCCCACTATTGAAACCCACCGAAGCATTTCCCTAACAATGGGAGCGGACGCTATCATTTCCGAAGATATATAGGTCTATTATCAATCTAACTGTTCAAAAGCTCGGATCCGTGCCGGGTGATCATGATGACTTCAAAAGCGGACCGTCCTTTCATGTTTTTCTTCTGTGCCTCTTGAACTATTCAAACAAACAATGCCTTTCGATATATATATATATAAACCATTTGCCTTGTTGTGCTTTCAATCACCGGGGAGTTAATCGGTTAATCAATGTTTGATAGCATTTAACATATCCCTTGGTCAATGTTGCTGGGAAAATCTTTGCAGCAATAATTTAATCAACGTACCTACTTTTTCTTGAAATGTCGGTTTGTGACTACGATCCCCAGAGAACTGTACTATAACCTATATAAGATATATGCAATTAGGAAACTTAATGCGAACATAATGCAATAATTATCCAGATTTAATATCCTTAACCTGCCTGTTTTGTTCTGCGGTGCCGTGTGCATAATAAACATATGGTACCTCCTTGATTCCTCGACGGCAATATTAAACAAGTGATAAGAATGATGATAACTTCACATTATGCGAAGTTGGCGTCGTTGCGTCAGATACAGTCTAAGTCCCTATCTTAGCTGATAAGTAAGCTCGAATGTACAAACGAAATATAAAGGTGATTATTATGCCCTTGTGACAATTAACAGTTGTTCTATCGAAACCCAAAATTGCTTATGGATGGTCAAAGCCTAAAGCTGATGCCATTACTGACGAAAAAGGGAAAAATACTTAAAAATCATTTACATCCATTGCTTGTTATCGTCTGTTTTTATATCCACGCAACATCTCAGCTGAATGCCCATCCGCTGCTGTTATCACACGTGATATGTAGTTGCTTTAGATGCAACTTTGATTTCTATATTTATATATAGCTGTAGGCGTCGTTAATGGCCACATCCAAGGTCAGCAGCTTTTGTAAAAACAGTTTTGTTTGATGCTGTTTGATGTAATAAATAGACAGGTGATTTTTGCACATGCTGCAAATAGCTTTAAAGGGCCGTATAGTTGTTTGCAATAATATTTCGATGGCGCAGGTGGGAGTGCTTTACTCATATCCGCACATTTTAATGGTGTCACTAATTTTTATATCGATCTAAATAATTTATATCTGCATGTCCATGCTATCACAAACCTGCTCTTCAGTTTTTTCTCCTCCTTGATTCCTCGACGGAAATATCACAAAACTTGATAACAATGGTTATAACTTCACAGTCTTTGAAATGGGCGCCATTGCGTCATGTCAAATAATAGTCCCTACCGTAGCTGATGGGTTTGTTCTACAACTGAAAAATAACGACAACAATCATGGACTTCTATTAAAGGAATATTCTTGTGTTTGAATATTATTGTGAGCCTTACAAGGTGTTTGTTTCGAAACCCATTATTGCATATAAAGCAAGGAATTGTTACCGTAAATTGACAACTGTAAATAGACTATCGCACGAAAATGGGGAAATGCAATTCAATGTCTGCGATATCGTTTGCGCGTCAAACACATATTCTTATATGAGCGTGTACAGATTTGCTAGGCTGAGCACGGAACTAAGTCAATAAACCAGTTCGAATATATGATGGTTGACCAGCCTACTAGGCGCGAGTATACATTTGTGAGTTTTATCTACGGAACAGCTATGCAATATATAACTAAAAGTACTGTAATTATCTTAAAACATGCGGTATTCAAAAGGCTTGTTTAAGTGATGTAGAACTTATGGAGTAAAACCTCCGCAAAAATGTATATAACGCTTATCTTGAAGCGTGGCATTGGCTTTGCAGCGATGACTGTACAGGATTTCTGACAAATATTTACTTCCGAAACAGAAAATCTGAAAGCAAATATAAAAAGACGCAACTTTGTACAGTCAAGAGCAATTTAACTATTTTATCACAATATAAAGGGTTAATCCATTAACATATATTTAATAAACTCGCACCTTTTTTCAGTTGACAACACTTACAGTCCAAAGAAATTTGCACATCGAATCGCAAAATGCATTAAATATAAATTCATATTAAGTTCATTCCAGTCCAATGTAATTTTTAACAGTGTAAATTATTCTGATGGTAGAAAGTTATGCATACTCTGAAAACATCGCATTTGGATTATACTGAGCTACTACGATTTAATTAACCTTTAGATGCAGAGGTAATTAATCTTATATTAACCAAAAGCGAGGCAAGCAATCGCACAGTTTAAATAGTTATTTCAGTTTTTATGCTATACCTGTATCACAATTGCCCTGTCAAAACAAATATATCACATTGCGATAAGAACTTCATATAATCAACCGTAACCTTCATGAAGCAAATATCATATTGGCTCCATCTTAAAATGATCAATCTTTATTTTTATCCTCCACTCCTGACGTTCCTGCGTTTCGTATTCGGTGGCAAATCAATACCAAAGGCTCCTAATATGCCGATAGGAATGACGCCCAAGTAAGTGAAAAAAAATGGTTATTCTATGCGAAAACAGCCCCCGGTGACCCATGCACTGTTCACATGTGCATTATCAGCCTAGGCGATAAACCGCTCATGCGTAAGCAGATTGTTATCGGACATAAACTGTCAAGTCGAAATCTTGTCTCCTTCGAATTAACTTGTCATAATCACGCCAGCAGTGTGTTGCCACGTAACCAGTAGTATTTTGTCCGGTGTAACGATGTTTTCCCCGGATCAATTTAATTCATTTTTCGTAGCCCTGTCTTTTGGGGACGCTCTGGTCTTTCTGTAAGGTATATAGCTATTACGCCTAGACCGAAGTATATTCGCCTTGTCACTGCACCTGTCACCTTTGCTGTTTTGGATATTTCGTACTTATGTTCCGGTTATTCAGAGATCAGTGCAACTTCCACTGATATAAGATGATTTGTTCCTAAATTTTGAGCCCTGTCTCACCAAAGGACGACAAAGTATGACTTAAGTTCCGAATAATGTGCGAGAACATAAATTATGCGCAGACAATTATAATCAAGACCTACTCAAAGGATAGTAAATATCCTACGCAAGAATGTTTGGCTGGAGTGATATCCTAGTTCCAAGCAACGCCGTCTCTGATAAAAAAGCCAAATATAACATATTTGATCATGCACAATGTGCTTCAAATACATCGTATATAAAGATGAAATGAGTAATACGCGATTCCCTGATTGTGTCAAATAGACTGTTAAGTAGGTCAAAATTTAACCCAAAGACGTTCATGTTAAGTCGATGATTTACAAGAAGCAATGCAAATGTGCGGCAACGGCTACAAAGGCTCTAGCATAGATCATAAAAAAATAGATGAATATTCAATTAGCAATTTTTAGTCTCACAATCCACCGCTGCCTACCGTATACTAAGCATTAGTTGACAGTTGTTTTGCCTGACAATATTCTCCCATCATATTAGTAACCTTTGCAGTTCAACACAGGGCAAATAATTATTGTCAATTGCATTTGCTTTCATGCAAAAGCAATAGCACCGACCATTTCATGTACCGCTCGCAAAATTACTATATTGTTAATTACTTTCGCTTGCTGAAAATAGCCACATGGACTTCGACTGCTAAATATCTCACGCTGCATAATCTGCTTCTTCATTGCGTATAACAGAGTCCGTACGTTAATCAACTTGCGCGCTTTTATACTCAACTAATGGATTATTATTGCTAATGCCCACCTCGGGGCCATTATTTGGTTCCAAAGGCCCAAAAGGGCGCGGACCTCCCAGGGGTACGGGCGTTGCACAAAAAAGTTTGCAGCCTGCCGGGGGAATTTTAAACCCCGTGGGTTTATTTATTGGGAATTCAAAACGTTGGGGAAGCATGCTAACCGAAAAAACAATATTTAGATTTAATCATTTAAATTTAAACCCGCCCGAACAAAGATATGCTAAAAATTTTTCCGGGGAAAAATGATTTGCTTTTAAACTTTATTTTTTCCCCTTTTAAAAAAACGCCATGACCCATTTTTCATTAAAAAGGGTGGCACTACAAACAAAGTTACCCCCCAAATTTTAAAATATTGTTTTTCGAGTTGTTTCCCCCCATTTATTTTAACTTTCCCTAAAAGGAAGGTTTTTAATTACA
>JAXDRA010001314.1:0-25824 GCA_034190875.2 Urechis unicinctus
ACTGCAAACTTTATTGTCATGACTGCCAATGCATAGAAAGATATCGAATTATAAAATTTATAAATGATAAAAAAAAAACAAAAGAAACACAGTAGCCATTATAATTTAGACTTGCCCAACGTGAATAATTCTAAGATCAAATAACTTATATGATATTGAAGAAATATGAGCAACGAAAGTTACTTCTGGTTCTGTCTCTGATTTGGTCTGATAGAATATACACGAAATGTGATGGTATGTATGATTGATTGCTTATACATGGCTTCCAGCAAGACACATTAGGACCGTTTGATCTTTGCATTGTAACAAGAACTCTTAGTGATCGAGTTCGTTAAGTTGTGAAACGACCTGCGCGACATAATTCCAGCTCATCAGGAGAATCTATCGAAGATCTGCATCATCATTAAAACATTGTTGAATGTAACGAATACTGAGAATTCACATCCGGTGGAACAGGCTCACTTAGAAACTATATACACCAGTGCTGCATCAGCCGGTCCACGTAGCAATGGCACGACAACAAATGCCCCTTATGGCCTTGTGTATTTGCGTGCAGCAGGAGAAACAGATATTGCGATTGACAAAATAGTGTTTTCAATATTCTATATTTCTATGACGGCGGACATGCGCCAACAGGATGCCTTTCGATATAATTATTACGTACACACTGTAACGCACGTGAACTGCGAAGGTCTGTTGAGATTCAAAAGAGGGGCACCATATATGTATCTGTATTAATTGATACCCCTGTGTTTTTTATGTTGAAGTCATCAATGTATAATGATTGTTGGATGCACATAAGATCAGCGAAGATGTAATATCACATTTTCCTATACTTCATCTAGTCGTCTAGCTTGATCCATACTTGTTTAGTCAACAAATCTAGATGAATATAGTTTGAATGTGAACACATTTGACGTCGGTATTGAGTATTAAGATAGCAAATATATTGTGCAATACAAGTAGGTTACTAAGCAAGCTTTGTGGCGTCGTGTATTACGACGATTACAACATGTGTTGGCTTTGCTGTATTTACCACACCAACAACCACGGCCACCACCACACCTACAACCACAGCCACCACCACACCTACAGCCACGGTCATCACCACACAATTAACCATGGCAATCACCACACCTACAACCACTGTCATCACCACACCTACAACCACGGCCACCACCACACCTACAACCACGGCCATCACCACATCTACAACCACGGTCATCACCACATCTACAACCACGGTCATCACCACTCATACAATCACGGTCATCACCACTCATACAATCACGGCCATCACCACTCATACAACCACAGCCACCACCACACCTACAACCACGGCCACCACCACACCTACAACCACAGCTGCCACCACATTTACAGTCACGGCCATCACCGCACCTATCACACCTATAATCTGGGGTATCACCACACCTACAAATGCTGACATCACAACGCCTACAACCACTGTCACCACCACACCTACCACCACGGCCATCACCACACCTACAACCACGGCCAGCACCACATCAACAACCACGGCCAGCACCACATCTATAACCATCGTATTCAATGAAATAGTAGTTAGCATTTCGTTCAAAAACAGGCCGTAAAAGGTGCTAAAGGGGCAGATGACTTCATGTTTAGATGGTAAATTAGAGTATAAAATAATGGTTGTCCTCTGGTATGCTACCTTCACTTGGTACAGGTCTGCAGTTACGGAGATAAATATGATTCAGGCTATGTCCAATCAATGATGTGGTTCATCATCCGATGCCTGACTTCACCTTGATCCATTCATGATAATCAAACACATGAGGTCTAGCATTTCAGTATTATTGCGTGTCGTTCTTAGTGTCATTGCTGTTTGTTTCTTAACATTTACAATATTCGGATACGAACGGCTTATTCATAAGCAATGTAGCGGCTACCTTGTGTAGCAAAACAATCCAGGGCTTGAATCGGGTAAGTGATTTATGGAAGGCCTTCGGAATTATTGCCCTTCAGTGACGCTTCAGATAAAGCTGTGATGCCTACGAGCTCAAATGAATGGATGTCCCGTGATAAAATACGGTTCCTTCTAGGTATATTATAAAGTTGTAATTGTAGCGAGTTCGACAAGATGATTGTAATGTTTGGCTTTTCGATGATATAATGCAGCAACTTGTATCGTTGTGTGAGTAGTAATTAAGGGGAATATTTCTGTCGGGTAGTGCTATCGCCCATGTGGAAAGGACTGCTTCTATCATTATACCTAAAGTGAGAATTGTGTGCTTTGGTTAATCACAAGCGTTACACAACTGAGCATGCAGCTTCACCGGAAAGGTTTTTCTGTAATGTTCTTTTGCTTTGTAAATGCAGCGACTCTAGAAAAGAACAACTCGGTTCACAGCGAATAATCATCTGTCGAGCATATTCTTTTATGACTTTCATCACGATGTCTTTAAAATAAACGCATTGCTGCTTGTTTGTTAAACGCTCATGTTATATGCGTGAACTAGTGGAATGAGCAGATTAATAAACAAATTATAAAAGACACGCATGTGCAACAGTCATTAATAATTTGATGGAAGGTGTATATCATTAGGTGGCTTGCACATGTGGTCACCGGTAGCGCATTAGTTAACGTCACCATTAGCGTCTGTTTACAGTGTCATTAGGTTCTTATTGGATATCAAGTCAGTCAATGACGAAATCGTTAACGCATCAGTTTGTCAGTGACATGTGATGCTTCTTTCAACATTAACAGCCAACAAATGGCTTCATTTACGCTTCCGGTTCCGCAATGTTAAATATATAATAACGTGAGCGACGTATTTGACGTTTTTTTTGTGGCAGCACCAATTTGATATAATGCATGGTGCACCAAATTTCATGAAGGGATCGATTCAGGAGTGTGTGACAAAATGAGTGCGCGACTCATTAGAAAACATCGTATTGTCCTGGCAATGTAGGAAGAATGGGCTAATTGTGCTGGATCGACCTGACAGCAATGTTCGTTCAGTCGCAGCTCTCTGTGTATCACTCATATAAACTCAGGAGACATAATCGAGCTCGCTGTGTGAGTTGTCGGGCTGATACTAAACACTGGTTACCTGGCGTGATTTAGTGGACGACACGACAAAGGACAAGGCAATATTTCTTAAGGCGAAACTTACGAAGAGAAAGTGCTTCACGTGTTCGCTTGATTTACAATGCAACAAATGAGCCAGAATTAGGCATGATAGTGATCAATATCTGGTCTAAGGCAATAATTCAATAAAGCGATATTTAGACCATAGCCATCTATTACATTGGTTAATGATAGCATTGCATGTTATACTTTGAGACCGATAATGGTATCGAAAAAACCGTTTCACAATAATATCCCTCCTCAGTGCTCCTGACTGATTTTCACAATGACTCTATTATACGAAGATTAAAGTAATTTGTGTATATGTGTACACACATATATATATATATATATATGTATATATATATATATATATATATATATATATATATATATATATATATATTTATGTATATATATACACACACAACAGAAGTCGAATATATATATACGGCATATATATATATATAGAGATATATATATATATATATCTATATATATATATATATATATATATATATATTTATGTATATATTTCTATCACAATACATGAAGACAAATATATTAAAATAGAGAAAGATAAATATATATTTATATATATATATTTATATATACATACATATATAAATATTTATATATATATATATATATATATATATCAATAAATATATATATTCATATGCATATATATATATATATAATATATATATATATATATATATAGATATATATATATTATATATAATAGATATATATATAATATATTCATATATATATATATATATATATATATATATATATATATAGATATATATATATATGCATATATATGCATATATATCTATATAGATATACATATATAAGATATATATCTATATATATATATATATATATATATATATATATATAGATATATATATATAGATATATATATATATATCTAGATAGATAGATATATAGAGATATAATATCTATATATATATATCTTATATCTCTATATATATATATATATATATATCTCTCTCTATCTCTATCTATCTATATATCTATATATCTATATATATATATATATATATAGATATATATATATATATATATATATATATATATATATCATCGCATATATATACATTCCATCGCATATTTATCATGGCCGATAGCAATGACCATCAATGATCTCCAGCAATACTATTTGGCAGTTCAACAATTGTTATTGATGTTAGTGCTCTGAAAGACACACATGACACAAATGACACAAGCCATCAATGCTGACATTACGATCTAAGGTCCATTTATATCCATTCCGGTCACTCAAATACCCAATTTTGCACAATACAAGTCCATTGACTTCTCTTTGTTCGATGACATGCATTGAAATAATGGAAAACTCCTCGAGCAAAATAGCTCTCGCTAGTACGTGTAATCCATGCGAGTGACGTCACACAGTCAGCGCAGTGCAGCCTCCACTTGATGTTTGACCTAATCCCAGACGGTAGACATAAAGATTTCATCAATCTTATATCTATACACATTATGACGGAATATCACTGCAACGGCATTCAGTCGCTTACACTCACCTGTGACCCCGAGCCAAAGTCACGTTTTGCCTATGATAATATGACCACGCGGGTTAAATCCGAATGTCTCACCAATAGAGATAATTCACCTTGTTCCTCTCACCAGCGCCAAAAGTAACATACAATGGAGCAACCAAGCACTGAACTATACAAAAATATAACGATGTGATTCTGGAAAAACTTAAACCTCAAAAGGAAACATCTCCGGTCAAGTCATATTACCATTGTTTATATTAAAAGTAAGTTGCGGTTTTGTGATGGAGCATTTTACTCAGTTTTAACAACGTGTTGAAAGGAGTAAAACGTTTCATGTCAAACGAGTGCAATATAATATAATATAAACCTCTATACCTCGACGAACGCTGTACATTGGGAGATTATTCAACACACTTTCTCCCATTTTGATAAATTATAGCAGATTTACATTTGTACACCAACCATTAATTCCTTTGCTATCTCTTGATATATCGCATTGCAATCATGGTATCTCAAGTCAAGAACAAAACGGATTGACACTAGGATACATCGCAAGCACTCTACAGTACACATTATTATCGCTGTCATAGGTTTTCTAGAAGGCATTTTGATATGGCATAACCTGATACAATATGTTAATAAGAATGTTGTTCATACCATGATTAACTTTATTTGTCTTACTGTTACTCTACTGCTACTGCTTATTCTACTAGTACTAGTACTACTGCTACTATTACTACTACTAGTACTCTTACTACTACTACTACTACTACTATTTCTGCTACAACTACCTTTACTATTAATACTGCTACTATTACAACCACTGCTACTTCTACTCCTCTCCTTATACTACTACAAATACTACTATTACAACTATTACTACTACTGTTGCAACTAAAACGACTGCTCCTTCTCCTCCGAATAGGTCGACTTCTACTACTACTACTACTACTACTACTACTACTACTACTACTACTTGTACTATAACTGCTCTCCCTCCTACTACTACTACTACTACTACTACTACTACTACTACTACTACTACTACTACTACTTGTACTATAACTGCTCTCCCTCCTACTTATACTACTACTACTACTACTACTACTACTACTACTACTACTACTGCTACTTGTACTTTAACTGCTCTCCCTCCTACTTATACTACTACTACGCGTTGTGCCGTATGATAATGGTGCGTGGAGCTCGTTTGTAGCGCTAGACAAACATCTCTTGCTTTATTCTTCGACACCACAATTCAGACTATAAACCTACTCAAGCTGACATCAGAGTTCAGATGTCGCCATTTGCAGTTCGTTAACAATAAGCTGCGATCCTAAGGGTAACTAGTCGAAGCGTTTGCCTAATTGCTCGCAATACACAGTTATAGTATATTGCTGCATACTTCATGGACATGCATGCGTAAGCAAATAATCTCAACCGCAACTTTGATTAATTATCTGGATCCACGCTAGTAAGTACTTTGGACATGTATTTTCAAATATTATAAACGAGTTACCTTGTAGAAAACGAACCATTAGCTATTTAACAAACTTTGAATTCATTATTGTTTTGCCACTTTCTAAATGTCAAATCAACCAGTTTAACGGAACAAGAGTCAAACATTGTCAATATGAGGTCGTATGAACTCAATGTGGCATGATATAACTCCTCGCTGGAATCGGCAAGAGAAATAAGAATTGGCTTTGGTTTTGATAAATGTGGCTTTGGATTAGCCGCCGAGGAATAAGGCTTATAAATTAATCAATCAATCCTGTTAACAGTTTGCCACCTAAAGGGCATTGCTAACCAAGCGTTGGTTTTCTCATGTATTGTTGGGATACTATAATCTGGTAGCAATCATAGCTTGAATCATACGAGCAAAACACACTATATCATTGACATTCACCGTATCAACGCAAATCTCATAAAGAAGCCGATAATCTTTCCAAGTACCACGTTGTATTGAATGCACGGTTGATAAATGTAACCCGAAATTCTAGATAAAGCCTACGTTGTTAGCTATATTGGGCCGATCGTGTATCAACAAATCGCTCACAGTCATACCTGATGCTGACGCGTGCAGGTATCAAATGTTACCAATTTTGTTATGAAGCTATTGTGCAATAACTTGTTGGAATATTCCGCATGTCACGAGTTAATTTTGTCATTCGACACAACAAATGCCTGTTAGGGGCGTCATAGCAGGACCATCAACATGATTCTGCTCGTTAATGCTTCCCCAGGGGCCATGTAATGGCTTTCTGTGAATCAAAAGAATGATGCATCTCAAATACGCCTAATACTTCCGAAACCAGGTGGAACCCGTGGATAGGGCAATAAGCGACGAGGGAACTAAAATGTATGTGCGTGGACGGGGTTGACTAATAAGGTGATGCTGTGTAGAATATGATAGATAGGCTCGGTAAAATAACATGTAAGGCAAGGATACCTGTAATGAGGAAAGAGGTGAAAATGTAGTAATGTCTCGTGTTATGACATTATGACAACAATACCATACTGTATCCAATATTACAACTACCATTTATATTCTCTTCTATGGCTGTAACGATCACACTCGCACTATAAGCAATGCTTCTTTCATACTCATTTGGTTTAACAGTATAGTCAATTGAAGTATTATTTTGCCAAACTCAGCAATATAATTCAATTCTACATTTAGATTAGTAGCCATCAGCCGCCGTATTGTAAGATTCGTCAACAAATATCTCCACAAATATCCAATTAAAATGTAGTTGAGGGATTTTTTTAATGACTTTTGTTTAGGCAGGGTCAGCAAAAGAATTTGTTGAGTTGAATTTGATAGTATTGCTACAGGCATGCTTATGCGCACGGCCCTAGAAATCTAGATCATTTGACAATCGCCTCAAACTGCGGATAATTTGAGTATTTTCTTTATATGAACAATAGAAGCACATGATAATTATATCATCGAGGACGGAGGCTGTCGTTTAAACCTAGCCATGTCCCCTGGGGATGTCCTTCTAGCTACTTCACGCTTCCCCCAAGTTCTACGATAAACAGGTCATGGCTTGGTTGTGTAGTGTAATAGGGTAAATACATTTGCTTTGTGATAGTGGTGGTTGGTATATGCACTGTAACACTCATTATATATATTTCTCTCCTCCTGGTGTGTTTTGGTTGTCGTATAATGTGGCGGTACATGCAGAATTGACAGTCCTTGTGCAATATTATAATAGAAAATGGTCGCTAGAGTAAGTGTTACATATGTTCTTTCTGATCGTTACACCAGCAGTGCTCTCTCCAATGATGCATCAGTGATCGAGCACGATGACCTGCACTGAGTCGAGGCTGCTTGTGGATCCACCACCACAAACGACATTTTCGAGTTGCTTCCATATCGTCGTAGTTATACCTGTTAGTATGTGTCAATGACATTCACGACACATTGTGCACGACATTAACTACAATCCGCCGTATAGTGAGCATTGTGAGCAAGATTCGGCATTACTATTTTAGTTTAGGAAATAACCGCAAGTCGTACTCACTGCTGAGAAAACATAGAATACAGAAAGCAAGTGCGATTTGCCAATATTTTGACATCAAAAGACAAAGATACATATGTTGGCAGTACACTCAGTTGTCACCTTGAATGATATTAATTGATAGAAAGGTTCTGTTTTCTATTCGCTTTTTGAATAATACCATAACTTACCATATCTTCTGTTTGGTGGAGCCAAAACACACAATGACAAGTCAATGGCCTTTGTACAAGTCTATTGAACGCTTATTACAACAAGAAGCCGATACCAGGTTAAATTAAAAGCGCGTTTGATAAATGCGACTTTTACGAGCAAGATTAATGCCTGGACAAGGATAACGCTAAGGACGGACTGGAATTCCGGAGAAGGCGTCTACGTCAAGAGAGTACCGACCGTCCATCTACAAAAAGCTCAGAGCGAAAAGAGCTGTTAACTTTGTTCAATTTCAAATGTTACTCAGCTATTCAAGGAGCTTATTATGTTTCACTTATTACAAAATATTGAATTTGCTTGCACTGGAAAAATAATTGTTAAAATATTTTAACCAATAACACATTGCACGTATGGAATCTGATATGACTTGTGTTACAACACTCAGTGTGACACGAAGCCAGACTAAAGCTACAAAACTACGGGCTTACAGATGCAAACACCTAAACTGTTTTGACAACCAACACTTAGCATTGCAACCACGAATGGCTTTCATGAAAGAGACCAATGGGCTACATATCACAGGAAGTATATAAAAAGGTAAATGTGCACAGGGCAGTGGCAACGCCCAATATTTAGTATTTAACAAGATTTACCAGGTTTATGATTACATACTAATATCCCAACCTGTCGCTTTACAACGAATTGCTTGCCAACGTCTATATATCATGCCTCACAATATAGTTTTGCTAATAAGCTACACATACATTGGTATTAAAATTCTTCAGTACTTGTTTAAGTAAAACACTAGCTCGAAGGCTTACTTTGTAATTCTAAGATATAAGATTGGCATTCATTGTTTTCATGAGAGGGTATATGTTATCATATGAGATTACTGCCCCCTGGTCCTTAAAATAACACCGACAAAACCAGCTCACGACAATGTTGTATATATGGCATGAATGGTAAAGAGAATTTGGTTTATCATTATTTTCACGGTATTATATATTCTGTAGTGATTCATCCTGATTGCTACGGTTGTGCCATCACAGCATACAATTTAAACAAACGCATGTTCAATGTGTTACGCCACTTACACAACAGGGTTACATTAAACATGTACTAGCTATAACAAAAACAGGGAAGGCGATACTCATATAAACGAACAGCAATAGGAACAGAAGTTTTGCCACGCCATTATTGCTTTCACAAAATACAGCAATGTTCATCACTTATCAGGAAACACAGAATGATGCTGTTTTCTATAAAAGAGTTGAGTATTTACTGAGGATAATGCAGTTACAGTAAAATTTATGAATCGACCTTCACCGGTGATAAGCATGTGATTATATCCGAAATCGAATGCCATTTCTCTAGTTTTGTCACCGTTGTAAACCCGGCCTATAAATATTTTGCCTCCCCGATGAGACACCTGCAAGTCATACCATAAGACATTGTCATCTCGCTCTTACAAGTTGCTTAAGCAACTGTAGTCGCCCGAGTTTAGACAGTAACAGATCCATTCAATAATACTCTAATCCTATATTATTCATCCGACAGTATTCATTTGTTTTAAAGATGTAATATATTCGAAGATTAATTTCAATTGTGCCAGCACACATAAATGGTCTAAACTACAGGGTTGCATAATATCGAACATTTACTGCAACAACCCCAAGAGTGCAATTAATTCATTTCACCTAGGTTGTGATTTACTAGATCCAGAGAGTATACAAGCACAGAAGAAGGGTTCTGTGATGGTTGTTCTGTTAATTGAGAGCTTTTTAGTTTTTATTTTGTAATCCATTTAAGTTGTGCTATCTTATCTCTAAACGTAATTCGCGTTCTCATTTATCCTCACATAAGCAACAACTATAAGCACATTCTCATGATATGATCATTCATCAATCGAATCATTGTCAGCAGCAACATCTATGTCAAGAGAAAGAAGAAGAGTAGTATAGAAAATCGCGGTACTGGCACAAGTTCCGCTTATACAGGTTTTTCGATTTTTACTCCCTGTCACTTTAAGATGACCCCCACCGAGGCTACGTGGCTGAAAAGCGGGTCGGAGTCCGACCTCTAACGGGCCCGACTCCGCGCTGGTAAATTAACGTGACCATAGGCTAAGGTGACTACGCCGTTCGTTGCTATCTACCGCTTTGAGTCAAATGGGGAGAGTTGTTGATGTCTAGCTCGTGGTATTCATCTCACCACTAACGAGCTCCTCTAGGTGTTTCACTTGTTGCACAAGGTCACTGACAGCATCTCTCAGCTCGATATCCAAATCTATTTTCTTTTCTCTCAGATAATATACTTCTTCCTTCAACTCTTTTACACAACCTGCAAGCTCAGCAATACGCCCTTCGGTGTTCATTTCCATACCTAACATTCTCGTATATTCAATAGGCCAGGTATGTATACAGCGCGTAAAAGTCTGCGGATTATCTCGTGCGGTTTCACCCCTGGCTCCATCACCAAACGACCATTGATATTCTCTGCACAGTGGCCCACTTGCTTCTGCCCAAATGGTAACCAGGGGCTTCTTCCGTTAGGCTATATATTCTCTCATGTTCCCGTGCTGCTGTCTATGTCTGCCATCAATATACTTTTTATTAGCAGCATCCTTTGGCGATATTGGGTGTTTTTATGATCTCGCATTACAAGATTTTCAGTCATAGTACCGCCACCTTTATCCACATTTGTTTGAGTCAACAAAAGATACATAGGTTATTTTTGCATATTTAGAGAGGTCGGATTGAGTTCTCGCCGTTTTGAGTCATCGATCCATAGATACTCGACTTTATTGATATCTTGTAAATTTAAAAACGATGCTAACAGGAAAGTCTTGGTTATCAAATATCCTTCCTGTCGCGTAGCAGAATATTCAACCCATGCACAGTTCCGCTAGTAACACACTAAGTGACAGGATAAGCGATACTCGTGATTATAATATCGCCAAAAGAGCCCACAACTTCAAGAAGCGTAGTGGTGCACCATCATGTTGTGCGTGGTACTGACTTGATCGAGGTGAACACAAAGCGTGTTGATGGGCCGGTCACCCGTGTAATAACCTGAATAAATTAATAACTGTCCCCGAGTCCGTCATCAAGACGCCAACATAGTCAACACTCCATCGTCAAAACGCGCAGTCCCATCTGGAATTGTGAGGGTAATAACCCCATTTACAGCATCAACTTCAAAACCAAGACCTAATGATGTAATCTGCTGCTGAAGGAGACTGAAACTCCCTTTCAGGAGCAAATGGGCGCTGTTCCACACAGCAGAGGGCTCTGAGGCAGACGAGGCCTTCATCCTGGAAACATCTGATGGTTTCACACAGCCCGGCGTTGAGCGTATTGATGGCAGCACTAGGACCTATGTCTGGGCACCGCTGGGGGCACAGTTCTTAGCCAACGATGAAGCTGCGACCAGAATTAACAACTGCTTGTCTGCCTCCCCATCTTCGGCAGAGCCCGGTAATCAGGGCATTGACACACCAGAGGACGGAAATGTGACTAAGATACGAGTGTGGACAGGAAACAAGGATGAGACTGAGGTAGCAGACAAGGCAATAGCCGATGCTTGTGTTTACCGATTTTGTATCCTGCTGGACTTTGAACTTCTCGAGAGCCACATGACATTGTACCAGAGTACGCTTTATGACAGACTGGAATACGAACTCACACACTGCAGAACACCGACCTGAACATGCTGGCCCGCAGTCAATGCCTCCTTTGCCACGAAGACAGAGTCATTCGACAACCCGAGGATTACAAAGGTCGAGGTGAACATTGAGGGCATCCCAAATCTATGCCAAGGGCATGCGTGACTACCAGCAGTGGGATGAGGCGAGTTAGACCTTTGCGGCAATGAGTAAACGAGACCCCAGTGTGGCAATAGCTGTAAAAGCCCAGGCATTAGCGGGCGTGTCCCTTGGAGAGTACCCAACCAGCAAATATGCCCTGTGGCTTGACTTGAGGACGAGTGACGACGACAAGCTCCATGGCAGTGGTAGGCGCGTGGGTGTCACCATCCAGATCATTAAAAAAGCAGAGGCAGCTGGTGCATTGAACGTCTTTAAGTATGTTGTTGTGGATGCACAACTTAACATTAAGGAATGCAGGTACGTCAACTCTGTCTACTAGTTGTTCTGACTTATTTACATTTCCAGATGGTCCCAGCTCAGCTATTGTTTGTGGCCAGACTGGGTGTGGAAAAACCGTCTTCAACAGGCCCCTTCGTTGGCGCTTTTGAGCATGCTGTGATCCTCTGCCCTACCATCGGCTCCATGATCGCTTGTTTTTTTTTACCATATGTTTAAGGGCGAGGCTATCCTGTACATTATCGATGACTGCACGCATCAGCACGCGATATGGATCCTGATATCATCATTGATCACCTCCTTGCAGAGTGTCCTCCTAGGCGACCAGAGCAGACTCAAAAAAGAGAGACATGCTTGCTGCATTCATAGAGAGTGGTCAGGCCCGTCGGTACGTGGGTGCGCAGTCAGGAGGACGCTTGACAATTTACCAGCTTGAATTAATGTCTGACGAAGAGATCACCAAGCTGTATGTAAGATACGAGGATCGGCTAGGTCCTAGTATGCGCGCACACTTGAACAGACAGCTCTGTTCTCAGGCATTGCTTGTTTCTTTCGATCCCACCAGAAAACCGACCAAAGCTAGTTGCAGACTTTGAAGCCGACCCTTCTGTTAGGCACGCGCTAGGCACTTCTACTTGTGAGTTTTAACACCGCTATGGCATGTACATAGCTTTGATAACCGCGACCTTAACAAAAGCACTGTACATTTGGACAAACAAGTTTAGTTATCAAACATATCATCGAAGGTAACAAACCAGCCACTGGCAGAAGAGACCACATATCGACAGGGCCTGATGGGCTCGGCGGAGCTAACATCAATAGAGAGGGTGACTAGTGAACCTACAAAAAATGTTGCCACAGCCCAAAAAAGCCAATCAGAATGAGCTTCTGAGTGAGCTCCTCTTGGCCAAGGTCACGCTTAGAGATGAAGCCACAGTGAAAAGTCCTCATTCTATTGTAGTCGTGAAAAGGCCTTCTCTGCCTCATCATTTTTGTCCAACTGCTACATGGGCACCATGGTTTGCTGGTGGCGTTAGGTTGTTTGGGCTAGCATGGTGGTACAGGATTTATACAGCACCTCCACTGCCGCTGTCGTTCACAAAAGTCAAACAAGGATCGCTTTTGTATGGATTGATTTAATCATGACAACACCAAGTACGGATGGCAAAATGTTCGTCAACACACTGTACCATGGTGCAGTTGTTTCTGGTATATCTATAGGTTACGCCAAATTGGGTTACATGGCTCTGGGTGGGGCATTCCCCAAACTTGAATTCACGCCACGCGACCTCGGTATGGCTGTTGCCAACGTTGCCCTAGCCCTGTCGCAAAGGACATGCTAATTAAAAAAGGGATTATATAATGAAATTAGTTTGAAAAACAAAATATGGCCTCGATTACGCTACTTGCTGGAGATGCTCTTGTCAACGCCCTTGTGTTCTAATGGAGCAACATCTTATTCTCTAGATTACGAAGCAGTCGCGTGGACAAGGAACGTAAACGCCATGATATGGCAAATTGAGCAGCTTCATTCAGCACAGGCATCATGGGCCACAAAGCGAATTGAGCGGCTAGACTTCATCAATGAGCCGCTCCGCCGCCAGGGACATGCCGAGCATACTTTTTGGGATGTTGACGTTGCTATGCACGTGTACTACCAGATTACAGGCAAATCTACCAGTACATATTATTCAACTACTACTTGAAGGCTTGTAACCAGCTACTATATATTGTTCTACCACAGCTGCTGCTATTTCTATATTGGCTGCTGCTTCTTCCAATACATCTACTTCTAGAAGTTCCTTAATCACGTCCGTGACAACCACTGTTATCTTCACTGCAACTTCCTCTACTTCCTCTTTGTCTTCCACTGCCATTAACTGCTACTGTTTCTACTACAAATCCTACTGCTTTCGCTGCTGCTGCTGTAACTTATACAAATTCTATTTCAATTATTGTAACAGATGCCAATACTGCCTTTACTACTACACCTTCTGCTATCATAGCTTCTGCTGCTACTACTACTCCAGCAACAACTGCTACTGCTGCTGTTGCTTCTACTTGTGCAGCTACAACTAAACTAGCTCTAGGACTGTAACCAATACTATAGCTACTACCATTTCCACTGCAGCTTCATCTCCTACTGGATCAGTCACTCTATCATCATCAATAATGCTACTCCTGCTATTTCTGCGTCGGAGATAATTATGTCTTTCGACTTCATTGACTATTCATATGCTTCCACTCCTTACATGTATGCCGTATGTGTTTTTTAATTCCTCTTTTATGGTGTAAAAAGTGCAGCAAATCATCTTTACACATACGTCTAGGATGTTTTGTGTATAAAGCCAGAGAGCAGAAATCATAAATGTTCTTAATAGACTTGTCATTTCATTCTTTACCGTAGACATTTTTAGGTGTTACAGGGTAACGATATTTGCTTTGTGTTAATGGTGGTTGGTATATGCACTGTAACTTATTGTAGCTATTTCCGTCCCCATCAAACAGAACCATTCAGGGATCAAACGAATCTACCATAGCTCTTAATGTGGTATCAGGAGCAGCATCAGGCATAACAGCCTCCAGTGTGTTTCCTGTCGTAGGATGTGGTGGTATTGATGGAAATGGCAGCATAAGTCACAATAGATAACTTTTTGCAATATTACAAATGAAAATGGACGCTACACCAGCTTTTTTGCTGATCGTGGCAATAGTAGTTCTCTCCGTGTGTCATCAGTCATTGAGTATAGTGAGTAGTAGTGAGGCAAGGGTGTTTGTGGAGCCACCACTACATACGATGTTTTTTAAGTGATTTGTTATTTGTTGGTATGTAGCAATGACACCGATGAGACTTGTGCATGGCATTTACCACACTCATACAATGATAAAAGACTTGGTTCACCCATTGATACTACTACTTTGACTGCTACTATCGCCACATTATAGGCGCTTGGTTGACCTACTGATACTACTACTCTGACCACTACAACCGCCACATTACTGCTATTTGTAAGCTATTGGAAGTCATCTATTGCCATTTTCTAACACAGCTACAGCCACTAAGTCTTCTCCAATTGCTAGTTATTCCACTAATTACACAATAGCTACTGCCACTACTGCTATATTATCTGCTACTGCCACCACCGCTAATGTTGCATCCTCTCCTTGTGTGTGGCATGAAGCTTTACACAAATCTGCTTTGGCCATCCAAACATCACATTGCACTAAATAATAAGGTACTGCCTCTAAGGTCTTCGAGAGCGCCATTCACGCCTTTGGGCTATATTGGTTCTGTCATTAAGCGTGGGAACATTGCTGGCTGAAACTACCCATAGCGCCAAAGGATTTGAGCAAAACACACAATAACATGTCGATGATATTTGTATACCCTATTCAACCGCTCAATATATTCATTGTGAAGATCTTTCATAAGCAGGGGTTGTTACTGTGAAACAGCTATGCTGATAACGTGAGCGGGCTCTTGTCCAAAGATTAATGAATACAATGCGCTTAATCGTTTACAATATTGCAATCTGATGAAGCAGCCAGATAGTGTCATTTTTACTGAGGTATTGAAGTATATGATTTTGTCAAAGAGCAGCACATTATACCTCGTTAGTCCTTGCATTTCATGTGACACTCTATACGAACTTTATTCATTCTGTTTCCATTACTAATATAAACCAACGTTCCCCTATGAGACGTGCGCAAATCTCTCAATCGCTTTGTGACATTTGATGCATTAAGAATCATACAAATTTGGTGATTCAACCAAAATGCTTTTAGTTCAAGAATGAGTTGCCGGATGCTTAAATGGGTCGTACTTCCTAGTCGTGGAAAGCACACTCGACTGTTCTGTTAGCTGCTATTAATATAATAGACTTATTGACGCTGTGGATTGAGACCTAAAGCAAGGAATATCGTCAATACTGACACTAAAGTAAGGAACTATTGACACAAAAGAGATAATCAACTCGTTCGCTGTGTGATTAGCCGCAAATGGTTATAACTTTTTACAGATAAATACTTGATTTCATAGATTTTTCCTATACTATATAGCCCAACAGTGGGACACACAAACACACACAGTTTCATTCCTCCATTCTATACTACATAGCCTGTTACAAAAGCTTTCTCCCGTATGATATTTAAATTAAATATTTAACGTTTATCACTGATGACTCATTTGAGTAGGACAGACAGTGATAGAATATGAAGCGCCGATACCGATTTATTTGATGTCAATCGCAGCGAGGAAATCACCACAATTATTTCCAGAAACTCACTACTGTAGTCGGTTTCAATTTGTGTAGTCTACTGGAATTAATTCCTGTTGATACGGTTTGCATTAAGCTTCATCAGCTGTTACCATACAATGCAATAATTCATTTGCTAAATGCAATTTTAGTTCCTGCTTTGGAGCTAATATACCGCGCGCAGAGCTATCGCTTGCAATGATTCAGTTATCGTTTCCCTACACAACATTATTCAATCGATGCAGCTTCATTTTGTCCATGAAGCCAAAATAGTTCATTTGTGCAGTGGGAAATATCTACGAAAGTAGAAGCGAAAATGATGTCATTGAATGAAGCAGAGGATATATTGCGTCGATGGTTTATCGACACACGCGATGCTGATGCATATCGCTTTTGGAATATCACTCATGCTGGACAAGTTGCACTTTTATAATACTATATATAACAGAGGCACAGTCCTCATTTAAAATGTCACCGTTTAAATCAATTGTCGATGATTTATTTATAATGTACAAAAATATAATTTATATATATATATATTTATATATACATACATATATATGTATATATATATATATATATACATATATATAGCGTTATATATAAAACTCGCACTTGTGGGGTGTATATCATGATCAATGCCAGTGAAGATATACATTTTATCACAGTTTCTGTGCCACTTTATTTGTCCATATTGTCCATTTATATATATATATATATATATATATATATATATATATATATATATATATATATATATATATATATATATATAAATATATATATATATATATATATATATATATATATATATATATATATATATATGATATATATATATATGTGTATCATATATATGTAGATATATATATATATATATATATATATATATATATATATATATTTTGTATATATATGTAAATATATGTATATATCGATATATATTCATATAAATGTATGTATATAGGGGTATATGCATATTTATATATTTGCCATATATTCATACATACATATATATATATATAAATATATATATATATATATAATATATATATATGTATATATATATATGTATATATATATATATAAATATACTTATAATATATATGCTACAAAACCATCAACACTCCACATTTCTCTTCATAATTGTACGTCACACAGCAGAATGCATAACCCGTTCTCCAATGAGCACACACAATATGTTGGAATGTGCAAAGGCCTTATTTGACTCAGGTACGCTGGTATAACGCTGAATTTTCCCGTTTAGTAACATAGATGATGGTTGATTATGTTTCAAATGCAATCGTAGTACGAAAAGGCCAACGAAGGGTTCTTAGGCCTTATGTTTGCCACAATTGACATGGCCGTGCTTTATATGGGTCAAACTCATCTTCTGATTACCATGGCAATAATTACGTTCATGCTCCTGTCATGGGGTTGCGGATGAAACATCGAGCATGGAGCGTCGATCGTTACTGCCAGTGCTGCAAACGTCGAATAATAAAATGTACTTATGCAACTTCATCTGTCTCTCGTGAGAGCTCTAGCAACTTATGTTTAATGGGGTTTAATTAGTTGCCATTGATAACACATGTGTCGACGAATGCTTTTGGGTAATTTGTTTAGGGTCATAAGTGAATAGAAGAGTCTCATTAAGGTATGATGAATTATACACTATATGCCATGCATGTTTCCGTTATTGCGGCCGGTACCGCTCGTGCACGTTCACCTAATTCTACCCGTGTAGTATTACACAAACTATGCTAAGGTAACATTGCTTCAGTTCACTGCTACACTCCGGCGTTATTTTACATTCTGTTCCTTGAAAAAGTATATCCCAAAACGAGGAGACATTTGCATTTCAATAGTTCTTTCGTCTTAATGCATAACAAATCCTAAGCGCATGAGCCTGGTGTTTAGTGTTGACAGGCTTTCTCATTAGCATCCATCCACGGCAGTGAGACCCTAAAGTTCGCACTCATAATGCATCGCCCTAATTTTTAGGTCACAGTCATTGTTCCAGTCCATCAAGTTAACTTCGTTATAGAGTTTTCTGAAAGTAATTTTAAGGTAATTGACACACTGATGAATGTCAAGTTGCAGGTATGTGGTGATTTTGTTAACGAGGAACGATTACTGCCTCTGTTATGTTTGTAATGTATAAAGCAATATATCATTGTTCTACAGCGGGAAGCTACAGCATCGTTTGTATCGACAACAACATCAACCTAACACAATACCATCGAAACTATACAACAAGATGACGTGTTACAGGAGCTGAAGCAGTCAGTGACCCAGCCACAAAAGGGGAAGTACATTAATACCAATTAATCAAATACCTGTTTGTGTGTGGTTTGTCACTTGATGATAATGATGTTTTAGCGTCTTAATTCATTCAAACCCCTGAAGAAAACACAAAATTCCTTCGGGTCTAGAATTTTAACCGGCTGGAAACAATATGCATGCACCAGTTAAAAATAGTGCACCAAGCATTCCTGATGCAATACTGATTTGAGATAAGCTATAGTTATTGTGTATAGTCACCCTTTGTTGGTGTACATATTGCGTTTGTGTATTGATGCAAACTATCTATTTTGTGATCGATATTTTACTTATCATGGAAGCGACAAGCAATGCTTTATCTGAAGGCTTAAAGCTCCAACATTCCTTAACTAGAAGTTCTGTCATACACCGCGGGAGCTCTACACTGTTATAAAACCTTGGTTATATCACGCTATCAGCACACTGCAAAAGTAAATAATGCTTGCATAAACCTTTCAATCCAAATTCCACAACGATGCTAATAAGCTATTCAAATATGAACAGGACACGCGAGATGAAGGATGGATGGACCAAAATTCTGGAAAATGCATCTTCTACGTCAAAACAAATATTACAATAAACCCCCCACACCCGAAACATGTGTTAGTGCAAGCTGCTTAAGACATGTGAATGGACGCATTGTTACAGGTAATTGCATGATGGTCAACTATCAATTAGGGAGAGTTGTTCCTACATAGATGCTTGATGTTAAAATTGTTTCCACCTGCTGTTAATTTTACTTCAAGAGATTCTCAAACTGCTACTACTATTCTTCTGTGTCTGTTTACTACAACTATGGCCACTACTTCCGGCATGCTGTAATTCTCGGACGTTCTTTATTCGTGGTCCAAAACGCTTATTAGGTGTGTGACGAAAAGTCTGTAGAAATAGATTATTTGATCTTTGGTAAACTCTTAAGTGATGAATCGTGTTTTAGCATATTTTCCTCAACCTAATTTACTGCTTTTTGTACCATTTATGCGCTATTGATGTGGAGTGCACTGATCGCGGTGTGCGTTTGTAAATATACCCCTAAAGGTCAGGTGGCATTTAATAAGAAACTCATGGTAAACAAAACTAAAAGTCAGTATCAAATTTACGTTTTAATTTCCACTAATGAATCTGAGGAGACCTAGAACCAACTAATATCAACAATTCTGGGATGTCGATATGACAACTAGGAGTGCGCCCCCTTGCCCGAAAGGGATACATTGTGTTCTGTTTAACAGCATGGGAACGCTGCAAGCAGATAACACAGATTGATACTTAACAAGTCAATATTATTTGTATAAACCCAACGGACACAATCCCTCGCAATAAGCTTTTGCACCACATAATTAACCTGTCACGGAAGCCACCCACGGAGGGTGTTGTTATTGGCTTCATGTAGGTTCAAATAGAAGAAACCGGGTTGAGGGGTTGTACAGTCAGAGTGAGGTGAGATGCAGGACTAATTCGGTGAGGTAGATTTCAATGCTCCATCTTGGTTGTATAGCGTAGCACAATCTAATACAAAACAAAACTCACCTGCCTGCATAAATCAAAGGTTAAGAACATAAATCATGTGTAAACAATAATAGCAAACGTGGCGAATTCATAAATGATATGAGTCCATGGAAGCAGGTTCGTGCTCTTGTCAGGTGCGTGTGATTGGTCGCCTCTAAGGTAGTGGTTATAACGATGATATCTGGCATGAGGCGACCATGAACCATTAACATCCTGCACCATGTACATAATGCATACAATATACTTCAAGATTTATGTACACTATTTCAGTTGACAAATAAGTTAAACACGGAATTGGCTATCATAAATCTGAATCGCGTCAGAATTATCTAGGGAATGCATATTCCTTTTTAATAATCAATAATCCATTTACAGAGGACACGTTAACGATACCTTCAGTGATCAAAGCTCAAGAACGCTAACACCTATATAAAAGAAGCTGAATCTTTGACAGATAGCACTTGTACCCCCCATAAAGACTAATGTTCTTTATAACGATAAAGTATCGAACTGTCCTGTTTCTTCATCATAGTCTTGTGTTTTGCTTTTTACCAATTTAGGGGTTGTCACCTGTGTAGTGTCACCTGTGTAGTGGTTTACACACTGCATATATAATGTACAATTAGTCTTAAAACTGATCTACGGTTTATAATTGTGTATTGCGCAAGCGTACTTCTGGCCCTCGCCTTTGTAAATTCAATTGTAAACACTGCTTTGTCAACTTCGTATATAATTCTACTGCCTTAAAAACAAACGGCTGCTTAACCCGGAAGGCGCTCGAACCTTACCTAGTCCTTGGTCAAACATTGTCGTTTGTAGCATAATACCGAAACCACCTCTTCGTTTTGATCTTCAATGTGACACATGATTGCATTATGCAGTTTTATCCTGATTGGTGAAGCATGTGAATACAGTTGCTCCTCAATCGCACAACCAATGTTTTCGTTCATAATTATCAACTGCAATGCTATCAAGTACGACTATCTGGATTAGTACATATAAACGAAAGACCAAATGGCTTGCCCGAAGGTAATCTTAATGACACACAAATAATATTGTCGTTTATCCATTTGGGTAAGCCATTGAGCGCTTTGTCAAGCAGCGTGGCGCAGCAACAGGCCAATAACGCAAAGCGAGGACATGAAAACACAATAACATGTCACTGGTATCTGCGTAAACCTCGCCGACAATAACCCCCACATTAAGCTGATAGGCCATTAGGTTACTGAGCAGGTGTGTTGCCATGGGCTACACATCGGGTCGAATAAAAGGGTAGGCGTCACAGGGGTCAGCAGAGCCAGGGTGGGATGAGGTGAGGGAATATATTATGTCGCTATGGTGATTAAATGTTCCATTATGATAAAGCCAATTACGTGTTGTGGGTCAATGTAGGCTATTCATTCATTCCATTGTGCATCACAAGAGAGTGTAGCGGTTGGACTGCTGTGTACGATAGCTGCCTTCTATTGATATCGAGATGGATACACCGTAAGATCAGCAATCATCACTTGGCACGACTCTGATGAATGGTAACATAGCACGGAAGGTCGAAAACCCCATTTTTGGTACATACATTATGAATGTCAGCTTCCCACAAGCACTAGAAACATCAAAGACATACAGATCAGGGTAATAGTGAATGCATTTATCAAGACATCCCATCGCCTCTTGCACCAAAGTAAAGACACGGCCGCATTTTCAACATATGCATGGACATTTTTCCGACAGGTAAGCTCCATTGACCCGAGGGTATGTTTCTAACGCATACCCTACACCTATTCAAATGACATATTTCTGCTATGTACAAGTTCCGACATGTCTTACCATGTTAATGAATAATGTAATAGGACGACATCTTCACATTGGGTACAACAGAACTTGGTACTAATGTACTACTAAAAGTAGTTATTGATGTCCCCGTAGAACAATAACGTCATGGGATTCGGGGAGTTCACCATGACAATAGTGTCGTCTCACAGACTCCCAACGGCTACGTATTGTCGTGGGATGTATTGCTATTGTATGTGCAGTCTGAAAGGAAATGGCATTGTGCAAAACTGTTATTACAAATGGACCGTCCGCATGTCATTAATAACCTAGCTCAGCGGCACGTGTGATGATGAATTATGCCCATGGTAATTCACACATGCCCTTATATTCCTGAAAACGTTACCTCTCTGTACCAATAATAAGCATATGCAAGATCACATTATTATGGCATCTACATGATCAAAACTAATAGCTAAATCATGGCATACTATGGGTCATGACGCTACGCATACAACAACAGAATTGAAGCAGGTGTTGAGTTGGAATACCACTAGCTCGCCAGATCCTTCTTACAAACATAGCGTTTTTTTATATCATAGGCAAAGTGCAAATTCAAGATGCCAATACTTCCTTAACAATAGACACATATACGCCAATGTTGAAAGCTTTCGGTGTGTTTCTACATCTAGTTTGTCGTACGCGTTTTTACACAATAAAGTACACCTGAGTCTAAAGCAAATGTTTTAAGTTGATGGCAGATATGAATAGATTCGACAACTAATAGAGTTGTCCAGCCATCATTATTGATAAACGAGTTCCTCGCGATACAAAGTGAGATTGCCGTGCAAGATGCTCCATTACTTTACTGACTCCTGTCAAAAGCATTTGTCACATTACTACAGGTCGCTGCTAGCTTAACAGATGCCGCATATTCAAATATACGTCATTAAATAGTCAACTTTTCCGAACTATGTGGGGATCTGTCTGCTGGCTTTCAGACGTCATGGTTCTACGATTATTCTTTGGAATTGTTTAAAATGGATAATGGAAATTTCTCCACTATTAACTAAGTATCATAACGGTTACAATTGTAGTGACACGATAACATGAAGTTGTACCCAAGTTTACGGTTGATGCATTAAATGATTACATATTTGAAACATATGTAAGCGCTGGTTTTAAATGATAAATTTGTCATATGATATGGGAGTAATAGGATTTTATATTCTATCATGAGTTACACACTTCAGATATGTGATATTATATCACTTCACTAACACGGCAGTTTTATGATCGAGGTTGATGACGCAGCGTATATGATGACTGATTTCCATCACTATTTAAAGCATGCAATGTCGATATGGCATGGACAGTTTTCAAGTTAAAAAGCGTATATATTGTCCTCATTATATGAGTGACTACAATTATGCATTCAATAGCCTTGCGATTAATGTGACCGAGTCATGTAAATAGATTTGCAAAGACAATGTGCGAGGCTAACTAAAGTTCTGTATAAGATAAAGCTTACTGGTGATGCATTCTTATATAGGCACCGACTACGCCGAATTATTGTAAGCATTCTACAGGTGTTGCCAGCAGTGCAAATCACGCCAATAAAGCGATGAGTGTTTCCAAACACATCAGGCACCATAAGGTTCATTAATGTGCGTTAGAAAAGTTATTTTTATGAAAATATTCTACCACCGCGTACTTTTATTTACGTATTTTTGGGTAGACATTAACATAAGTTGACTTGCAAGGGACATATGAAGATCTGTAGCATAGAGTTTATAGATTCAATAAGTTGTGTGGGGATTATGAAATTACATGAAATACACCGTCATCATCAGGCGACTATACCATTAAATCAACAAAATCACGTGGGATTGTTGATCCGACGTCTCGGAGTCGGCGTCTGTTGAAGACGGCGCATTATCTGATTGGTTGAGTCTTCCACGGCTCCGAATCATTCAGAGAATTCCACGCTGTATGAGGGGATGCTATGATAAAGCAACACACGCCGGCTCACAAGTGGCGTCTTCACATTTTTTGCTCGGGCTGAGGATTGAGTGAACCCTTTTATCGTAGCTATAAACTCTTTGGTATCGTAACCAAGACGTAGTCCTGAACCTGCTTGCCAATGTCACACGAGTCATAGAAGTGTATGAATTGTCGTACATGATGGTAAAATGGCTATTGTAAATTCGACATTTTAGTTTGACACAGATGTCATAAACATATACAGATGTCATAAACATATATCCCCGTCATCATCCAAGCATCTTGCTTCGTGGTCTACATTGATGTTACTATCCGGGTACAATAGGAAAATATCCTTGGCCACACTGCGTTCTTCAGCCTCTGAAGCGCTGCTTAAGGGGTGATGGTAGGGGGGGGGGGGGTTGGGGCGAGTAAGGAGAGTTCATCCCTTTATTGTAAGAGCTTAAAACAACCAATAAGCTAATGAGTGACATACAATCAAGCTACACCATGCAGCGAGAGAGCTCTATCGCACCTTCCACAGAGTGTGCTCCTGTCTTGAATACAATTACATTCACGACGCGCAATCTTGTCGATATTCCCCCGTGCAATATGTACCCTTACTTCTACGTTTACTGTCTGTATACCTACAACAACATTTCCCCCCTTCTGCTTCTATTGCAATAGCCAGTATTTCTACCACTGCCTTTACTGATTATTCGACTGCTACTATTACCGTTACTTCTTACACGCTTGATACACCTGTTGAGTCATCCTCTTCTGCTTCCTTTATGACTGTCATGCGTCGTGCATCACATTCAGCTTAAAGCGTGGTTGACATATATCTTGCTGAATGAGGAATGCTTTGTTCGTCACATGTATATAACTGATATTATAAGCTCGAATCCAGGTCACCCTTGATTTTGACTTCCGCATAATTCTGTCGTTAGCCAGAGTGAAACAATATCAACCACACTGGGAATTCGATCTTAAAAACAAGGTCGAACGAATCACTCTCGATGAGAGGATACATCGTGTCCATGCAAACAGTGAGGGCGGAGTTTGGACAATAATAAGTCCATATCATCTGTATAAGCTTAACCGACACAAACTCTCGCAATCAACCAATAAGCGCTGAGCAGGGGTGTTGTCAGGGGCTGCATGTAGGGATACATCACAGGGGTCGTCTTCGGGTCGGATTGCATTGCCAGGGTTAGATGAAAATGTTCTGTTGTGCAGAAAACAGATTTTCTATTAAATCTTATGCTTATGTATCACTTCACTGGACTACGTCTTGGTTACGATACCAAAGAGTTTATAGCTACAATAAAAGAGTTCACTCAATCCTTAGCCCGAGCAAAAAATGTGAAGACGCCACTTGTGAGCCGACGTGTGTTGCTTTGTCATAGCATCCCCTCATACAGCGTGGAATTCTCTGAATGATTTCCATTAAATGTAATGCTAATGTATCACTTCACTGTAATGAATTAATTACATTGTGTATTCCGGCACAGATGAAGTGTTATGGGACATCGATCCAAAGATG
>JAXDRA010001315.1:0-22081 GCA_034190875.2 Urechis unicinctus
TTATATCACACCGAGCTACCGAAACGACATATAACTTCTATTTGGACTTATACTTTTGACTTATCCGAATTGACTGCCTTCTACCAAATACAGCCTCACCCAGCAATGACGCACAGTTGTACGGACTGAATAGTTTGGGACTATCGTCTCACGACTAATCACATACTCATTAGCAGGACTTCATGCCTCTCTTTATTTCCACTCACTGACATAGTATTGACTTACATATTGTCTGTTTTGTCACTAACCAAATGTTTTAGATAGGGAGAAACACAGAAGCATCAGCCGGAATAGTGCACGAAATAAGTAATCAAAGACAATAAGTGCAATGTAATAGCAATTCACCATTAATTGGCTATGAATTATGCATGTAGATGGTTGTGTTTGTTGTACATCGTTGTTCGACTTTGCACCCCAGAAGTTACAGCCCCAAACCATTTTGAATAAATCCAGTTACTTTAAGGTCAATTGAACGTTATGGATAATATAACGGCATAATGCTAGTGACATCGGTCTTTTGCTACACAATATTGAAGCAGTTGACGCCGCCATTGGATTGGGAATGACCTGGGTATTTCACTTAAATTGTTAATATGAAGATATCATGCATACTATGCTTGGCAGTTAAGCGTTAAAAGAACAAATAATACATTTGAGTCATAAGCCATTTCACCCGGATAAATTATGCTGAGCAAACAAAGTGAGTATTCTCACGGAAGACATATTCGTTCTGGTTGGGCTAAGTAAGACGTTTAATTGCTCTCGCGACCAGTATGAACGGAGCATGTCGCCTAACCCCAGCCTCTGAACGTCTGAATTTATTGAATGGCATATATAGTCGAAAGCCCTTCCATCAATTTACTGCAATCATCTCTTCTCTTCTTGTATGTATAATTAAATTATAAGCATTCACAATCTGATGGATATGTCACAATTCCAAGACACTTCTTACTAAGGACTATTACTTATCGTCATCTGTATCGACATTTGTGTGTTGCTTGTCAAGACATTATAATGAAAACTTCGAACGTAATCCATATTGTGTTGGATGTTGTGAGCATAGTGAACAAGACGTGCTTCTTGTAGGCCATCTATTGTCATAAGACAAAGTATTGCCCTACATCGGATGAATAGGACTGCTACTGTCAAAGCCACTTCCGGTCGTGTAACGCTTCGTCCTGTGAGGTGTGACAATCTCACTGGTTACAGGAAATTCACGACCCAGTTGATCACTGGTATCGCGTTGGACCATCTTCCAAATAACAAGTGTTTCGCACCCGAGTGTGGGCGATAGGTCGCTTAATGGAAACTGTTCAAGCAATGCAACCATCCTCATCCATCACCCTCGCGGTATGAACTCATGATGGATGTTAAGGCCAGTATAGTTTGACTTTGTTAGATCGCGAGTACCAATCCCTTCAGATGTTTTTTTCCATCAGAATATTTGCCATAATAGGCAATGATTTTGGAAAATATATTGTCTTGTCTTTTGTTAATATGCAACACCCTGAATTGCTGGCGAATAAAATTCACAAAATTATTGATTGCATGAAGAGCGATATAATATTTATCGCTCTTGCATCAGTCGAAATAGAGGTGTCTTTGGACTTATAGTATCAAGCAATCAAATACATATCAATACCTCTATAGGTCGATTTCAATATGTGACTTGATAGCCCATGTAGAATACTATATATAGAATTCTATATATGGAATGCCCGTAATGGGATAACCTGGGGAAATGATACCATCATGGGTTCCACGTCGATGCATGATATATGAATTGGGAATTATGTCAGGGAAAGACCTACAACCAGCCAAATATGGTACACATGCTCACATGTTTTATGAGTATTCGCAGCAACAACTCAACATGTGAGATTGGTCGGAACATCGTATATCGATGTCATCTGTTATTTGCCCTGTTTCGATAATGTATTTTCTTGTATATTAAGAACACGGGTATAATCAATAACCTTTACGATCTAACACCAAATCGCTGTATTTTATCAAATATTTTAATCGGTCAGATTACATAATAACTTCAAACGGTTTTATTGGTGATATCAACAGTCAATACGACAAAGACCGTTACAAGCTAGCTATCTTTACACACCTATATATCCGTGACACTGCTTCTTTGAGATGGATGACTGCCGTGTGATTGCGCAATATGATCAGCGAGTTCTTGAAAGATTCCTGTATGGCGCGCTACGTGATCTTAAAACTAGGTAACTTCTGGACAGCTAAGTTAACGCTTAAACTTACAAGTTTACTTGTAAATTAGTAGTTAATGCTTGAACTTGTAGCTTACGCATAAAACATAAACTAGTATATACCCATTTTTGTGCTATACTGATGGCATCCACCGGTCCATGTATTCCGTTTTGCTGTAGATATCATTGTTATTTTTAATAACGTAGGAACGGTACCGCTCGAAAAAGTCGCTGCAGAAACCATTTCTCTATCTGTCTATAAACAATCGGAATACAGAAATTTATTATCTTACATTGAGTATTCAAATACATTATTGCTAACAATAATCCATAAATATGCGGGATAATGCACAGTTAAGGAGGCATAAGTCAGATAAATAACTTAAGCCATAAAAGTCCGCTCTAGGTTTAATCACTGCAACGTCTCAGGGAGAGGCCAACAGCAGTATTGTCAGGGAGCCAAAATCGTTTATTTGAATTGAACCATCCTCCAAAAACATGGATCACAGCATTACTGATGGTGTAAAAAAGCACATAAGTGAATAAAAATCATTCACTATTCCATTTCACAATTGCCGGATACACCATTGTTCATCCACAGTGTTATCACAGGGCCGTCAATTATAATCACCAGCCAGTTGATTTGTGTTTGGTAATACGATCAATTGGGCAATCATCTATGCCTTTGAAATAATAAGGATTCATCCGTTCTGCATCTATCTTCATACTTGATAATTGCAAGTGGCTGCAGTATCTTTCCCAGAAAACACTATCTCCCCTTGCTGTCAGGGTTGCTACATCGATCACCTCTTCTGACGATATCATTTGAACCGCGTCATTCTACCAACAGACGACCGTGGTTACAAACACACTGCCGAAAAAACAATGGTTTGACAGGTAGATAAGCATCTACTGTAAATGGCACATCAAGATATTAGAACCCCTGACTCTTTTAGTCGAAAGGCTCCGAATCAAATCGTACAATATTACGTTCAAGATCGAATATTATGTCCTTGTGTCGATATTTGTGCATAAATAGGAAATTATTACTGGTGTTTCAGCCCGCCGCTATTGAACAATGCATATCTTACTAAGCGTTCCATCGTAGGCAATGTGACTGCAAGTTAGTTATTTATCAATAATTGAAACACTACACCTCCTTTATTGAAGTCCATTTAAATAATGATGACCGTATGAATGGTAGTCAGTGTAAAAGTTATTTGATTTAGATGTACTTATTGGTTAAGCAATACTTTGTGATTGCAATGTTTGTGATTGTAACGAGAAATATTTCCGATTCAAAGAAAACATGTATAATAATTACCCATCACTCTAATCGATCAATTGCAAGCGCAAGATATACAGCATTTTTTTTATCAAAGCTAGCATTCACTCAGCAAAACTGTGATCCGTATATAGTGTGGGAAATGTATTGGGGCAGATATATTTAATTAAAGTTGTGTGTTAATTCTCAATCTCATATGGTTTATTGATCTGACATTATATGAGAGAACGCCATAGTTATTGCAGATTTTTCTGCAGCCCTTCTTAATTCAATAGAAATTGCCGCTGTGCTTTTGGTACCGACATTCGTTGGGTTACATAACGATTACACTTGAACAAAAGATAGAAAAAAAAATATTAGTTATTCAATCCAGTACGATAGAATTGACGCTGTTGTCTCAGCAGCATACAAGTAATTTATACCACCACTATCAGTTGATCGACCCTATCATGACTATGCTTGGGTATTATGGTCATATAACACCTGTGATTCGCCCGTAAATCAATCAAACGAAGCCGAAAGTATGTTTAAGCAAGTGGAATTGTCTTGATAGCAATATTATAGGAATTGAACACTTGATGAATTTTAAAATACGGTACTATCACCGATAATATCGCCACATCTTTATCCGCAGATTAAATGGGCTTCTGAATCTGGTAACTAGCTCAATACAATAGAGGTCATTGTTGAGCCTCAGAAGAAAGGTGCAGAAATCGATGTATTGAAAGAGTTAGATTGTTTACTAGGGTCTGACATATACTCTGCGCGCCAAACACGTCGATGTTGGCTCAATTCACACCGAGTTATACCCCTACACAGAGCATCACGACAGGCAGGCACGATCAACATATGATTACGACGAGACACGCAGACCAGCCATGACATACAGTCATCTTCTAGTGATATACAAGGTGATTAGACCGCGTGGAGTGTTATTTGTCTGAGATTCATTGTTTCCTCAGTCACTGAACGCAGATAATCAACTCAATGAAGAAGAAAATACTGAAGATATAACGCAATAATACTTGCTTGTTTCGAGTGCTACTGCCTTTATTAGTTACTGTCATCATTTATACGTGTCGCCAGTTCAATTCATGAGGTTAATAGATCGGCCTGTCAAAACTCATCTTTATCACACTTGGCCATGCAGCCGAATATTATTCCGCATACTGATCAACAACACACAAGACCCAGCGTCAGCGCAAATACACTGATACGGGTAGGCAATGCGACATTCAAAACATTTCGGTATATTTGAACTTGTGGAACCTCGAAAAGGTCCAAATACTGATCGGTATAGAACGTGAGATGGTAAAACACAGACAATGAATGAGTTTGTGCGCTTCTGTATTGTATGACGTCAAGAGAGAGTCATCTGTCATTGAGGGTTGACAGATTATCATCTGGTAATGGCTTCTTGACACACTACCACAGCGCAATGATTGATGGCTGAACTGGTGACATACTGCTGTGGCTGTCATGTTGTGAGACAGTGTGCCTTCATATATTAAATATATATGAATATATGCTGAACAACTTGTATTGTGATAAGGCCAGCCCGTAAAGTTGACTTTGACAATGAATAACCATATTGTAGCCATACCGTTGCTCATAACATGGCACATTGATTGAGTTTGTCGCAGAGACTGTACGACACCGTTGCTCACAAATTCATATCATATCCTAACTATTAACATCCTACTTACTGTCGAATGATTGAGTAAAGATATGTTGTAGAATACCCTTTGGGTTAATTTGGTTGCCAATTTCGATAGTCTTATCTGGTAAATGATTCCCAATGCGTATATCCTACTGGTATGTCGCAATAGCTTGACATGCAAAGGTTTAATTCTACAAGCTGAATTTGCCTTTGTATGCCTCGGGATTGTTCTTCTAGATATGCATTGTGTACGTTCAGTGAATCTGCATACGTAACAAAATGTGTTACAGCTAAGTGGTAATGTTTCGACATTCAGGATAGCCATATTTAGGTAAAACTCCTCACACTGATTTTGGTATTGCCTTCCGCAATCAAAATGTCGAACGTTTGAGGCGTTTCTTCAGTAGCGGTCCACAAATGAACCGTTTTGATTGACTTCATATTCTTTCATTCCCAATAAGCCTATTAATTGTTCTAACTTATGTATTCTGGTTGCCCGTCAACGCGTCTGGGCCCGTGCTCTCGTATCCTGTCTGAATAAAAGAACTGATCTATATCGCTCATTGCGCGTCCCAATCACGGAGCAGTTCCTTTGTGGTGATGCACAGTACAGGTTGGAGAAGTCAGATAAGTACATGCATTGCGGATGACGGAAACCAGATAAGTAAATGAAATGCAGGTGACGTACAAGAATGTATTTCGCCTCCAGAAAAATGCACATTGTCATAAATACGGATGTTACCTGCAACCAACCGAGTATGACGTTTCTAATAACTGTTCATACATGGAATATGGCCTTGACAACAGCATTGCAATATGGGATATTCTGTCGGTTTCTTAGAAGATACATGCAAATTTGTTTGTCTCAGGGCTGGGTTTGAGACCACGTGAATGCAGTAAAGGGTGAGCGTAAATTAGCATAAATTGGATCCTAACCATCTGCTACCATTTCGCTCATCAGCGTCTAGCAACAATCTCAAATAACCCAGTGTGATGCCATTCATATCGTACCCTTTATCATTGTAATGTGATCCCATCATCTAATGATCGAATATGCACTGAATGACATTATTGGACTTTATGCCAGTTACGTCTTATTCAATATTTGCGACTAAGTAAGGTAGAATCGAATACGTATTGGCATCAATCTATTTGCTGATTAGCGCAATCGAATTGGCGGATTCGACCAGCAAACTTCCTTCTGATTTGTCAAAGGCCGAGCAGCACGTCTGTTAATCACACCTGGGTTGATTATGACAGTGGTATCGATATATGTGATAGATTGAGGCGCATAAACTCCTGTCAAATATCGCAGGTTTGAATGCGCTAATTACTCGGTGCTCTCGTTTAATGGCTCTCCTTCATGTGATGGTCCAATAATGATAATACATGCCATAGGTTTTAGTTGGTAAGCACATCCGCAACTTTTTGTCTGGTTTACCATCAACATTCAGACATATGAACACCTGTGTACACTTCGCATGAACAGCACTCATTCCACCATTATCAAAAATTTCAAGCTATAGATATCAAGATGATATCCTTAGTGGCGAAATGAGAATCAATCAAACCCCACATTTATATGAAACGTCCACATCGACGACCTGGTGCACAGACTTCGAACCAACACCTAGGAAGCGAATGTTCTTCATGCTTCAATAGTTAAATATCTCTTCCATACTTATATAAATTAACTCAAAGTGCCATTATATTGGGAAAAACATAATTATCACTATCGTAAAGGTCCGATTTCATGAAGGCTCGTGTTTTCTATCGGCTGTTGTTGTTTACCTGGTATAACAGCCGTATATGTGGTGTTTCTGCTTCGCAATATATGCTTTATTTGCATATTTTGGTCAACCTGGTCACTAGTATTGGTAATATGAAATAAACAATGAACAATAGCCAAGCTCCCCACTTTGTGTGACGATCACAAACCACTATTCAATGCACCACAATTAGTCATATGTGGACACACTTCCACAACTTTGAAAACTTGAATAGTGATTACACTTTCCGTCAGCAATATGTCGTATTATAATCCCATAAAGTAAGATGTACCGATCGCTAGGGTGAGAATGGCTTAGTCCGTTGATTACAATTGTCAGTGTCGATTTGCCATGCATACTTCATAACGGTACACACACAACCACGATTTACGATACCAGTGATACAGTGGCATCAGGCTTTAAGTAAAAGGTAACTCGTTAACAGCATCGCCGGTACATTAGGTTACGGATGTCCCTGTGCATCGCCATATCGCAACATATCCGATATTAAATGAGAACTTGCTGTCATATACTTAAGAACTTGACACGGTTTAGCCAATTACCCCTCCTCTATGCTTTCTAGCGACACCAGGTGTTCCAAACTCATGGACATAATCCCTTACAATACAAGCATTTGACTATGAATTGTCCCATCACTTTCGGTTCTAATGTACTGGTTATTGTGCGTGCGAAATCAATGAATTCACATCGGGACAGACATCAAGAGGAATCAAGTTGCGCAGCTGGGGCGGTGCTGTAAGTTCAAATGGCTTACTAGAATATCGCTCATAATCATCACCATCACCCACGTCACCACCGACAAGCCTGATCAAACAATAATGTTTAATAGTCCACATTTTCTTTACTGTCCTTCAGGCCGGACAATTGGTTGCTGTTCGTGAGTGGAATGCAGCTCAAATGCATTTTCTGATGTTGTGAACATACCCTAGCACTGGAAATGAATATGTTTGGTATATGTGATTAATATATCGGTCCTACTTGTTAATTTATTCTGGAGGGTTGGATGGGTATCGCTGAAACAAGGTGGCATCACCGTTGCTTCAGCGGTAATCACACATCCTTATCCCTTGTGTTTCTCCGATATGTTAAGCTGTTCGTTTTAACTAAACGTAGAGAGACATTATTATACATAGCTACAGTGAGTAATTATCTAGCGTAGCCTGTACATTTGGGCATGGTTTATGCACTGAATGATAAATAATATTATCAAATGAGAAATCATATGTCTATAGCAATTCATTTAAAGCTCAGTTATATCACTATCTGTAAACGGATGGTGTTACTATAAGATGTGACAGCTAATGAGTCCACACACTTTTACCATCACGTCCAACAGTAACTCCCAAATAGCGACACCCATACTAATACGCTACCTTATGGCTAAGTCAAATGCGGCCTACAGGTGCTTATGGGTCCCGTGCGACCTTGAGTCTGTGGCCCGTAGGAAGCCCTTAAGAAATCATCCCCCGTACGAAGTTGTGGTCACATGCCTTGAGGGCCGTAAGGGGCTGTGGCCCGTTGGAAGCCGTTACCTGACCGAGCCCAGCAACAGTTCACATCATACAATCGATAAGACTATATTTTACACCCCAAAATAATATTAGTGCAATCATGTTCTAAACAGTAAATGTTTTATTTTAACAAAGACATCTCCACAATTTACCCAGCCGAATTTGGTTTAGCAATTATGCATTTCAATTTGAATAGTAGGAGCTACGGTCGCCGCCAATGGTGTTATAACGCATTCACGCACGGAATCACATCCTTTAAACTGACATTCGAGTGATTGTCTTCTGCCTCAATAAAATCGTTCACGTGGCATTCTATGTTCTCAAAATATCCTTTCCATCATTATTGCTATCCAGTGTAATTTTAATGACAACCTCTCACTGTCAGTAATTGACCACGTTGTCTAAATAAGACCCTGCAAATGACACGCTTGAGCATTATAGTTTGGGCGCCATGACAGCAGCATGAAAGAAGTAGAATTATTCAAACTTGTGCAAATAATGGCTCGATGTCATTGAAGTAGGAGCCAATGTCATGATAGGTGTGTTATATTTGGTTTACAAACAATGTGCACAACAAGTATCTACATGGCTACCAATGCTTGACGGAAGCGTTGTCGACCATTTAAATTAGGTGCAAACTAACGCAATCCATTTTCAGCCTGCATGGCGCCATTCAGGAACAGACGATTTTGGGTAGGCTTTATTCACGCTGTAGTTTCGAACGACTTACTTCACCAACGGATCCCGTTTAAACAGCATAAATATCATCTTGGATCAACAGACTAAACTTGTATTCGAAACAAGAAGGCAATCGAGTCATTCACCAAGCTGGGGTATGAAATTGACCATCACAATTTGTAGCAAATATCTGAATCATTTCATTTGCCAAATTGCACTCTTACACACACATTCGCTTAAATTATCTGTCTCTCCCTCTCCCTCTCTCTCTCTCTCTCTCTCTCTCTCTCTCTCTCTCTCTCTCTCTCTCTCTCTCTCTCTCTCTCTCTCTTTCTCTTCTCTCTCTCTCTCTCTCTCTCTCTCTCTCTCTCTCTCTCTCTCTCTCACACACACACACACACACATACACTTACACGCACACACACCAACAAACCCGATGCAATGATCCATTACTTGATGATGGGTGGCAAATCGTTGAACAATTTCCAGTCAATTTAGATTGAGAGAAGTATGTCCATGTTCTATGATTATAACAATCATTAAATTAAATGAAGATACATTTTTTAAAATACCTCAGCATTATGATTTTGCGATGCATAGTAGATTGTAGTGTTTATTGAATGAGAGCCTTGTAATACCATTGGCCGCTACTTCATTGCAATTAAGGTAGCAATATGTTCTTGGCATACTGCGGCGGAGCAAGGCATGTTGATGGATTGAATTGCATGTTCAGTGGTTTATTACCATGGAATCAGTCAATATATGAGATTAATACTTGCTGCAACTTGTATTTTTCATTATATATATCTGCTACCCCTTACAGACAGCAAGCCCTGTTCTACGTCATTATATGTTCAAATAATTCCTAGAACGTCGGTATGTGTTTTGCCACAAATCAATAACCAAATGTTTATTGGAGTTAGCGATCCCGTCAATAGTGATGCTACCACGGACTGGGAAAAGGCTTAAAAAAACAAGTTCTAATATCAATGTAGAGTATGCGACGTTCAAGGAACCAGATTGTGCCAAAACAGTTCGTGTCTCCTTTAATTCACACTGGTCGCTAACATTTTTTATTTAGCTGTAATGTGGCAGGATGCTATTGGCAATGCTGTGGCAGATTGACAGGAAATATTCGATAACAATTCGATCAATCACCCTCATCACTGTAAAGTACATAGCAATTGTTTGGAGAAAGTTATAGTTCATGCACCTGAGTATTCATCGAGTGTTAGTATTCATTAAGCTCGCCACAGATGCAATTTAATTAATTAATGTGTTAGGTTTATCTCAGTGTTGCAACTGTTCATGCTATGATAACAGCAGGATCAATAAATATTCTGAGCGTCAAGAATAGTTTGATATGGTTGTGGGTGCGTGGTAATAAGATATAGCAAGTCACCAATTACTTTGACTTGCACAAGAGATGCTGCTAGAATCAATTCCTTCCCAAATGATGACTTGGGCACTGCCAAGGAAACATTTCAATAAATATTCATACTGTGACATATTAATCTTTCGCCGCAGTGCAACTCTGAATGCCAGCAAGATAATCACAGGTTGATAAAGAATTGGGAACGTAGATAAGCTCTTGACAGTCAAGCAAATATGCTAATTGCTCCAGGCACTAGTGCGAGAGGAACAAATCGACTAACGGCAGATTTTGAATGGCGTCTTTCCGTCTGCCAAATAGATTGCATTTGTTGACTGACTGAAATGGTCGAAAGCCCTTCCGTAATGTTATTGCAATCACCTCCTTACTGCTGGTATGCATTGATACCTTTATAAACATAAACAAACCGAAGGAGATGATACAATGACACCCATCGTTTGAGACGATGTGTTTACCGGAGCGTTCGAAAAACAATACTGTCCTTTAGCACAATTCAGTTAGTTATTGGTAATATTTTTGCGCAGACCATGCTTTGCAGATGATTAGTTATGGGACATGGACAACAACAAGCTGTGCTATTTTACTATATGTGAGAGGATCGCCAAAAACTTGGACGATAATGGTAATATACCGTCTCAGACGCGGTGACTTCAACTCTTCTATACATTCACTTTGAATCAGTATATGGGTGGTTGACCACAAAATATAACTCATAGAATATAGAATTGCCCAAATGGGAGAACTAAATCAAATTCTGGTTTTCAAATCTTTCGTTTATTGTGTGGCTTAAAACTGTGATCTGTGAATCAAGTATTGTTATGTACATGTAATGTTAATGGTCTGCAATAGGTTTTTAGAGCGGCAATGTATGCTAGTCCTACAGACACTTAAATTGCCTTTCACTGTAGTGGCAACTGCTGAGAATCGAAACGTATTGACACTTTATCACCATGAGTGCTGATGTTTACAATGGCATGAACCAATGCTATTAATGTCACAATTTTCTGTCGTGGCCGGAGACCAGTATGTCCTCACTTGTTGCTATCATCAGTTACCCTACACCAAGCACTATGATACAATGAGATGTGCATCTACATCTCCAATTAGTTCGAAACTATAATGGGTCCGTAGAATTTGTTTGAAGGTGGTGAAAAAGCTATAACCGTGAGTTCATACATGCGAAGCCTCCATATATATAATTGGCATAGGAGAGTATCGATATTGATGTTTCACTGCACCCAGTGCTCCAAACAAACCTATATTATACCTCAAAATTCCAGCACTTTCTCACTTGTTTCTCGTGATTCTGACCATGGCGGGCTCATAACTGAATGATGATGCTATCAAACATCAGAATAAGACTCACGTACAGTTGTACATAGCCTTAGCTGCTCAGAACGACTTTAATGACATTCACTCACGCTTGACGGCACAATTTGGGTAAACGGTGTTATATGAGGAGGCAATGACCAGGGAAAGTAATCTGTAATCAGTAGCCTGGACAACGCAATATCAGATCAATATAATTTATTTTAATATTCACAATTGCAGACGAATGCATATTTGCCAGCGATTCAGATAATAGGAATTGTGCAGGAGGCCTGGTTTGCTTTTTGCGAAGCGTAACTGCTCTGTGATTGACATGTGTGGTTACTTGTAGACTTCATTAAGTATCTGTCATGCGTGTGATGCAATAACCAGGTAACGTCATCGCGGCACATTTGAATCATTGATGTTTTGCCTTGGCTATCATCAAGCAAAGGCAAACAAAACTGATATTATCTTAAGCGATAATTGGACCAATTGTTTTTCTAGGGACTATTTATAATCGACTTACTATTGATCGCGCAAGCTGCTGCAGACCATTGTTTGAGATAATGGCCGTATAAACTCAGAGCAAAGCCTTGCTTACCTCTCTGTCTCTGTCACTCAAACAGCTGCCATGTCTTGGCAACTAAAGCTGACACTTGCCTCTGGATTTTTTGAGTAAATAGTTACTTTGTTTCACCAATTTTAACTACCATCGTTTTACAGATTTTGGTGATGTCCCGGGAATGTTGCAGCGGCGAGATGTTTTACACCAATCACACAGACAACGTAGCAGAAATGTGTCTTTTATTTTACTTTCTGTTTTATTAATCAAACCACATTCATGACTTTGAGTGGTTCAGTTGGTTAAATAAGTACGGCAATTTAATAGGCAATATCCCGCTCACTCAATCATTAAATCATTTTTTTATAGTAAGAGGCCAAAAGCTGTAATTTAATTTGTACAACACTAAGAGCATTGTCCTGCAAATAAATTGAGATAGAGGTGTAGTACAAGGTTGAATGATTAACATTGGTGTATTCACGGCATAACATTCAATGTAATAGACCTTCTGCTGATTGTTCTAATAATTTGTGTTTGTTAAAAACGTATAAATGACCAATATACGGCCGTGTTATTACCATGCACGTTCACAAGAGACGTTGAGCGTGTCCCCAGATAATTATTACATATTCATCTATCAATAAGGGGAAGGAAAACTACAGTTTAATGTCTTGGTTTGCAACATTTAATTTGATTTCATTATCATTTCCATTGTAATACTCACAATGATTATAAGGCTTTATAGTCTACACTTTGTTACCGTATTACTATCATTTATCTGAATTATATATCCAGGATTGAAATGTTTCGCAAATATGTAGAGATGATAATGTTTGGCCACTAATTTGCAATAAATAGATTATACTCACTGAGCAGTACATATAATACACGCACTGTTGTTTGATATTTGTACATCAATTGTAGCAATAAACAAACAACTGCAATGCTCACAATGCACGCGACGGTAGTTGTCGTGCAAAGTGCCATTATTATTCTATCATGGAATTTACAATAACACAAATCCAAATATCTCTTTGCGCATAGTGTACTTACCAACTAATATAATATCAACAGCAGTTGCCGTCATTGTTGTACTAATGCATCGGCAATTGTCATATCTGTCACTGCGCAGGGATAAATGTCCAGATCGCATTACAATCATGGCTGCTCAAGCATGGCATTTAATTGCAATCCGAGACAGACCAATCAATATTTGAAACAAAATCTTGTTTCTTAATAGTATACGGGCTTAAAATGTACATATAAGCTCTTTAACCGATACAAAGGCAGAGCTATGAGATGTGTTAAACAGTCTGCATCCACATGTCCGGTGTATTATTACTTGGACGATACAAGTCCTTGTTCTTCCAGATCGCGTAGGAGCCCCCCCTGTGATGATGCGCAGTGCAGCCGGTTAAAGTCAGTTAAATCATTGAATTACTGGCTGTGTACAAAAATACATCTTAAAGGACACAAGTTTAAAAAACAGAAAGCAACATATTTTAATGTTTAGAGTAACCGGCAGGTGTTGAATTTTTCTAGGGGTGCTAAGGCATGACGGAATAATCGCTTCATCTCATCTTCCGCTAATTGCAATTTATACACTCTGTTTTACCTGAATGATATAAATTACGCCACAGCGCCTTTAATATAATGCGTAATGTCGGTTGTATGTTACATTTTGACTCAATGACAAAGCGAGTGTCATCACAAACCAATTATTACCGTATCAGTTTATATCGCGCATCTCTACAATTATTCTATTTGGAAGTTATCTCTTGTTGTACATTTGTCAAGGGCATGTGTACTACTCGATTATTGACATACAATACGCTTGTCATTGCAATGACGACCTTGGGTTATTATACCACTTTCGTTTGTCGATATCGGTAAAAGCTAATGTAGATGTTGTTGCTGCTGCTGCTGCTAGACGAAGTAGCCGGTATATTGCTCATTTGAGACAATATTTGTTCTATCCATGATAGCATATTATATCAATCAAAGATATGATGTAACACGTGAGGGCGGATTATAGCTCATTGGATGTGAAAAATATGAAATCGCATTGTCCTATTGGGATATTTGATACCTGTTTAAATGCAATGTCATTGGTTTTGTTACAAAATACCGATTCACGATGAATTCTGCTATCATTTGCAGACATTTTATGGACCGGATTGTATATATCATGCATGCTCACTGCAATGCCCATAAAATATATACTCAGATCAGTACAAAGAACTATTATGTGCATGGTTTTAGTAACATTTTGCTTAAACGATGAGTATATATGCCACAGCTTAATAAAAAAGAACACAATACAAAAGCAATTAATATGTACACGATGTGAAGCCTGTGGAAAAATATTTGTTGTTGTTTACCTTAAGCCGACCTACGAGTCATCTATAACCTATGCCCATATTGCATGAATTCATAACCCCATGCTTCAATGTGACGTTCGATAGCAAAGCTTGTTGGTAATGCATGTAGTATGATTGATGGATTATAATCCAGGCGTTACGCATTTGATCAACCAGTAAAACTTAAAACCATTTTTCACTTCAATACAAGGTGAAATGTATTGCTACTATTCTGAACTCACGAATCCACACCAATGTTAAGCCCAGAAACTATTGTTGTATATGGGCGTTGTATAACAGTGTGCATTGTTCACTGGCATATTAATATCGTTTTAACAATTTGATCAACAAGGCTGCAAAGCTATACCTTCGGGAGCTGGATGCGTCAGCCGCATGAGGTAATTATTACGTCATACACACAGCAGGTTGCGATGGCGTTACACCGACTGTATAATAGCAGGTTGGAGCTGTTTAACTGCCACTCAGCACACCAGTCACCAATCACCTCAGCAGCATGTCATCGCAAGGTGCTTTGCGTGGATGAAATATCCGGTGTAATCATTAAGCCCACCTTCTCGTGCCAGCATGGTTATTGTCAGCGTCTGGAGATTACAATAGCCATTAATTCGACTTGCATTTGGTTGATGCACGCATGCCGTTTCTGCTCTGATAAAATAAAGACCAAAGTTTACATTCATGTATAGCTATGCATGGCATACACAGGGTTGGTGATTAAAATGAGAAACGCTATGTTTTACATTCAATGGAAATATAATTGCAATAATCCAAACACGCAAGATAACCTCAAGCTAGCTTACTGGTACAGATGCACGTTTTGAGTTTCTTACACGTATGTCCGGGCTTTCATGACACATCTCGCATCATTGAACATCATCCTGGTCTAATGCAGACTGTTCGCCACATTAGCTTTTGTATGATCAAAGACATTCCTTCTGATGAATGAAATAGCGCGCGACCATATTGTCGACATGAGTTGCAATATATTGGCTAGTCATGTAACCACCATCCTATTAGGCTTTGCCCCTGTGTGATATAGTCGCTCAGAACCAAAGATCAGTGATTAAAAATATTGTGCTCAAACGTGAGAAGCAAAGGCGAGATACCCGCGGAAACATTTAATCACTGTCAGTATGTATGAATAGGTTTAGAGCTAATATGAGGTAATCGATTGGAGGAACTAAATTATATGAAAGCGACATCTGTCACATCTTAGTTGGCACTAATATGTAATCGTTGCTCGATTGTAAACGATAAAGACGCTTATTTAAGGCACTTGCATAAAATTGCTTTACTCACACACTAGTTAACTGCTTTTGGACCTATTTGCTTATGATGCAGTATATAGTTGCCATCTTCGATGTATTATTAGTTATGTCGAAAGTGTTTCCACATTTTCCCCACTGCGCCATATTGCCAAGTGTTGGTTGCTTACGTGTTCTCAATTTTCACAAACGCAGGCTCTTAAGCCTCTGGTCAGAACTTCCCCAAGCGACAGAGAGCTTAATATACACGAGTTAGCTGAAAGCACACACTGCCAAACGCACTCGTTGAATTGATTGACTTTGGTGTCTGTGTTCACAAATATTGAATAATACAAATTATGGGAGAAAGGCAGATATTTTATGATACGATTAATTTTATGGGTACATTGTGGTCCTGAATATTCCGTAGTGCGTTTTGACTGACATGTGTAAGATCTTATTAACTCGTCAAAGCCGCCATAAGTGCTGTGCGATAAGCAGATAAAATCATTTTCTCACCGAATTATTGATAGTGGTGGTGATAACGGTGATGATGAGCATGTTTATAATGATGATGATGATGGTGGTGATTATGATGATGATGATGATGGTGATGATGATGATGGTGCATGACAGAAGATCAATATAGAACTCGCTACCATGTGTAGATATCAGAAATGTCTACAGCTATGTGAAAGTAGTGATGTATTACCTATCATATGTTTAATCATCTCTCCTAAAGGTAATAGGTTTGATATACCATGATTTAGAAATTGCTTGTTAAGATTAATTTTTAGTAAGTGATATGACGGAGAATATTAGAAGAGATAACATTAACAATTTGGCCATATCGGTCAATGTCAAATTTTCCTATTTGTTATGTCTAAAATGTGCGATGTCTGATAAACACAGAACTAAGCAACTGCTATTTGGAAAGCATGATTGAAATAAGCAAATGCAACGGCATAGTGAAATGCAAATGGACTCCTGATTTCGATATACTAGTTGCGTATTCTAAGTGGTTACCCTGAATGGCAACATTGCCGAGTCCTACTTGACACGCCGCATTCATTCTTTCTTCTCGAATTCACATATGTTGACAATTTTGACATTCCATTCACGTTCGACACTATATTTTACTAAATCGAGAATGTACGGGCTTTTCAACCACTACCTTGCTAGCCGTACTTTCTTAATAGGTTTGAGAAAAACATAACAGACCGCGTGAACACCGGCTGTCTCTGAGAACTTCAAACCGCCCGCATGTAATATTACTGATAACGCACGCAAAAAGTTGATTCATAGAACCCTGGTTATAACTTTGTGAAGTTGCCACGGTAGTGTCCGAATGGTCCGTTTATTGAATCATCTGACTTGTTTCACCGTCGGGATTTGACGATGACTTGCGAGAGGTGTAGCGAGTAATTGATACGTCGAACTATAGATATATTCCTTTATTTACCAACTTGTTCATCGGCACGCTGTGAGGATCGATGTATGGTCTTTACTAGCAAATGTTGTTATGATAGACGAGTTCTATATGCGCACGATATATAAGTGTTTAATATGAGGTTTGCTGTTATATTTACAGGGCAAAATGTGGGCTAGACATAGGTGGCGCATTCTGATTTGATGTCCACTGGCATCTGCCCGCACTGGTCATTGCCACAATTACTAACTAAACATGAGAGGACTTAAGGTTGAATGGTGATAAGGTTTAAAGTTGAGATCACAGGTTCTCATGTTAATTATCTGTAATTTTTATACGTTTTGGGAGTTAAAGGAGTTTAAAGTTGATAGCTTGGAATGTTAATTGTGCGAGTGCTATGGCTAGATCGAAATATGTTCTTAAAAGGGATTAATTGTGATTGCTTTGATAGTGTGGAGGTACTGGAATCTTGTGAAATGTATGAGGATCTGGCTGTGAATGAGGGCGGTGTTACTTGTATTGTTCATTATCGCAAATAAGGCTGTTTTGTGCATTGAGTACGCTTTTGCGTGCCTGGACCTTAGATAATTTTCACATACAATGGATGCATGCAGTGGACAAAAAATTCTGCTTATGATACTGTACAGGGAATACACCTTTTGCGGGTGCTAAGCATTAATCAAATCAAGTATACTCGCAGATAGTGTACGGCGCTCTAACACGTAATAATATGGGTTATTCGTTTACCCCTGCCTGTGTAACGTGCCTTTTAAGCAACATATCAAATGTGCTTAAATCACATCCCGGTGTGGGTGATCGATCGACATCATTTTGAATAATGTGTGCTGCAGAACGAATATGATTGTCTCGCTGTGATAGGGATGTCTAATGCTGATTACCGTCTTAATAGGCAAAGTTCACTGCAATATATTGGTTTAAATGGTTTAGTGCTCGTAAAATAAATGGGTAAAATGACGTTCGTTGAATAAATGGTGTCGTTCTGCTACATTCGCACTCGAGCTAATCGTGCTCATCTAAGCCTCGCTACATATGGCTTATGACCTTAGAGACAATACCAAACAACCGAGGGTACACCTAATTCACAGAGGTGATATAACTTATAACGCTATAACGTATCTTCTAATAGTATCTCCTCTAGTATAACACCAAAACCATGTTGTAAGTGTACTCCCTTTCAACATACATATGCTATTTATATGACCAAAAACACTTCTAGGCATGTCCAAAAAATTGGTATGGCGGGCGTCATAATAAGTAAATCTGAGAAATCGGATGGTATCGTTGTGTTTGAGGAAAAACATATTGACAGTTTTAAAGACAACTACACACACAATATATTGCTGAAATGACGTTAGTAAATACGTAGAACATTGAAGCGGTAATTCCGTCATGCATTCACGATAAAATACTAGATGTGTGTGCATTTTTAGCAAAACATTGATCAACACGAATTCATTAACAGTCCATGGTGTTATTTGTGTTGGTAGCACCACAAGTGTGAAATATAACATGAGGCACTCCACCCAGTGCGCGATTCTGGAATACAGTGCGTGATTTGCTGAAAATATTAATCCCCTGCGTCCTCTTTGGTAAGCAATCATAAAACTTGCGATTCAAACCATTCATATTCCTTGCTCAGCTGCAGAAGTCCAGCAACCAATTACAATGTTACTTGTACAGCAGTGGCGGCTCGTGATGTTTTTCTATAAGCTTACAAGCCGCTAATTCATCATGCAATATAATCTGTCATCCATCGCAAAAGAACTCATTGGATACTCTCGTAAACATTTCCTCACTACGTGACACACGTAAATATCTGGTATTAATTTGAAATTTTATCTAATTAATGATCTCTTAAAACATGTTTTGCCTTGTTATGTCACTGGCATCGTGTTCATGCATCAGTTGCAACAAAACGAACCTTTTTTGTTTATAAATTACTGTTAAAAGATGACAAAGTACTTTGAACAACATGGTTAATAAAGTGTTCATAATTTACATTTTTTATGAATATAACAATGTTCTATGCGTGTTTTAGGGTGAACAATGTGTCCTGTTGCATAGTTTCTCTGTTGCAGTTGTCAGACTTTTGCAAGGCAAATTGATCAGTGTCTCACACCATTTACCATTGTCACGTCGATTTTTTGCTCGTATGTAAAAAGATATAGCATAATAGATGTATTTTGAAAACAGACAAACACATTATTACGGTTTCTGGATAAATCATAAACAAGAACATAGTACGTGAGCTGCTAAAATGACAAAATCTTCCCAAAAGATTCCAAATGGATCGTGGGCAGGCTGACAATCGCCTTCGTCTGACTGGCGCTAAAAATTGAAGCTTGGGTTGTTGTACTTAGTGATTGGTTGGAATGAATTAAAGCTCTTCTTTCAAGCGATCACCTCTGTTATTGCATTGCATATTGGTCCCTTGTTAACACTGACAGTCTATAGAAGGTTATGCAATCAACCCATCGGTTGAAGAGCATTGTCGGTGGAATGTATATATATCCACTAGGGACGGTTACCCAGTTCTCGGTTAAGTAGAAGTTAGCGTTTTGGACACCTGAAAGATAATATCCCGGTTGGAATCTAGCCTGTTATTATAACGTCCATGCAAAAGAATGTGATCATACAGATATTCCAACGAGCTCGTAAAATTTGACAATAACATGATAAAGGATCTTGCGTAACCCCTTCTTCTGTCCATACTTAGTATTGCAAAAACACACAGTGTTTCTACTAAATAATAAAATGATGTGGGTAACAACGAGAGGTGTAATTGTTTATCCATTGTGGGTTGAATGCAAAAGCACTGGTAGTGACACAAATTCTCTGTGCAAAGGAATTTAGGCAATTTGTAGCGTAATTTGCAGCTGCTGCAATGATCTTTTGGTTCCAGATGGTTGCCTTCACATGATAGTAATTGAGATAAAAATGAGTCGTCAGATGTTGTGACGAATTTAAAGAATAAAAGCGCATTTATTAATATAGAATTCAATCCAGTCAAATAAATTTTTCCAATGGTTAGTAAATGGTAAAACAGTATTCATATTTGCAAGGATTTATCAATTAATCACAATGTCATCATCAATATTGTGTTTGTATCGGCAATGATTTGTGATTATATCAGCAATGACAATCATCTAGATATGTCAATCGTTGCACTATTGCCATCTTAAGTGCGAGAATCATAGTAAGTAAAAACACAAGCAATGTCGTTTCCACTTGTCCTCATTCATATTCACAATTCTACACTGAATCCTGAATCATGGCCGGAACCATAACCAATCGTTCAATGTCATAAATTGCACCAGCATGTCAAATTTATTCACACAGTCAACTTCAGAAACGCACGTAAATGTTAACAGAAATTTCTGCCACAATTGCGTAGTATTTTATCATTCTTGCTAGCCATAGTTTCTGGATGCTTTCAGCTCAGACAGAAGCTGACGAGATTGTGCATATAATAGATTGTGGGAGGTCAAATTGAGTAAATCGTCAATTAGCATAGCATCAATCACTCTGGCCGTTCCCATATCATTGGCTTTGTACAACTATAACAGTTCATCGCCGCGAACTGATAGAGCCATATTATGGGCACGACCTGATAGAAGCCGCTACTGTTTAGCAAGTTATTTCAAACGATATGGTATCAGACACTCAGAGACGTTCTGACACTATTTTTGGCATTCCTGTTGCAATACCAATAATATAAATACATGTAACTATAAGGCTAATGTTTGATTAAACAATTGATCATATCGCAAATTAATGTGGCAGTGGTTGGCGGCATATATTCCACTGTAAACGCAAAATCAGCATTTGCAATGTAGTATATTCTCTTAAATGCCAACTTTAGTTTTTTCGGCACTCTAATCAATCACCACATCCCTAGCACCCCAAGTTGGCCAAGTTATGTCAATTATCAAATTGTTCATCAAATGCAAAAAAAAGTTGATTAACAACAATATGCATACCTTAATACCTTCAAGACTATATAGTTGACGCGCATCACGGCGCTCGACAATTAATGGAGCTTAAACAAGGTTTTAGTGGAGATTCCCATGTTCTCAGGGACAATGGCGTGAGACTAGTTGAATTCGTCGTTAATTATAAGACAACTAGAAAGTAAAACACTGAAAGGAGTATGTTGAATAAGAACAAGGGACCAGATAATGGTTGGATAAAAATGTTAACGGAGGTTATTGACTACAGCCGTCTTCTAAATGGCGCCATGCCGTATGAGAAGCCGATTGCATTTGTTTGCAGCTGATTTATATGGCCGAAAGCTTTTCCTCCAACAAATAGCAGGCACCGCTATACATGAAGTACGCATTGGCACCTTGCCGCCATTAACAGCCTGTTAAAATTAATGCAATTAATTAATTTTTATATCTACTGGATGCGTTGGTGGTCAAGCATGCTGATGTGAATCTGGTCGTTGGTCGACTAATACACCGCATAAGCTCTGGCATGTGATATTTGCTGAAGCTGTAATTGAGTGTGTGTGTGTGTAGTTAATGTACTAATGAGCCATCCGATGAACAGTTGCTTATTTTACACAATTCACTTCCTATCTTAAGTGTCTCACATAATAATG
>JAXDRA010001316.1:0-19935 GCA_034190875.2 Urechis unicinctus
TGTCTGCGTAGCGCAGTTTTTTACACAGTTGACTATGATGGCATTGTACCAAACTCTTCATACAGCAGACTTTTATGTCAGTGTTGAGCAGTCTTTACACATATGATTATGATGTCTGTGCAGCGCACTCTATATACTGCGAACGATGATGTTTGTGTAGCGAACTCTATATACAGCTGACTGAGATGTCAATGGAGTGAACTCTATATACAGCGGACAATGATGTCAGATTAGCGAACTCTCTATACAGCTGACTGAGATGTCAATGTAAACTCTTTATAAGGCGGACGATGATGTCAGCGTAGCGAACTTCATATACGTTGACTGAGATGTCAGTATAGTGATCTCTATATACAGGGGACGATGATGTCGGCGTAGCGAACTTCATATACAGCTGACTGAGATGTCAATGTAGCGAATTCTATATTCAGCGGACGATGATGTCAGTGTAGTGAACATTTTATACAGCGCACGATGATGTCAGTGTAGCGAACTCTATATACAGCTGACTGAGATGTCAATGTAGTGAACTCTATATACAGCGGACGATGATGTCAGTGTAGCGAACTCTATATACAGCGGACGTGAGTCGAACGTAGTGAACTCTATATACAGCTGACGATGATGTCAGTGTAGTGAACTCTATATACAGCTGACGATGATGTCAGTGTAGTGAACTCTATATACAGCTGACGATGATGTCAGTGTAGCGAACTCTATATACAGCGGACGATGATGTCAGTGTAGTGAACTCTATATATACAGCTGACTGATGATGTCAGCGTAGTGAAACTCTATATACAGCTGACGATGATGTCAGTGTAGTGAACTCTATATACAGCTGACGATGATGTCAGTGTAGCGAACTATATATTACACACAGCTGACTGAAATGTCAATGTAGTGTACTCTATATACAGCGGACGATGATGATGTCAGTGTAGCGAACTCTATATACAGCGAACGATGATGTCAGTGTATCGAACTCTATATACAGCTGACTGATGATGTCAGTGTAGTATTCTCTATATACAGCGACGATGATGTCAGGCGTAGCGAACTTCTATATACAGCTGACTGATGATGTCAATGTAGCGAACTCTATATATGTAGCGAACTCTATATTCAGCGGAAGATGATGTCAGTGTAGTGTAGTGAACTCTATAAACAGCGGACGATGATGTCAGTGTAGCGAACTATATACAGCGGACGATGATGTCAACGTAGTGAACTCTATATACAGCTGACTGAGATGCTGCGTAGTGAACTCTATATACAGCGCATTATGATGTCAGTGTAGTGAACTCTACATATAGCGGACGATGATGTCAGTGTAGCGAACTCTATATACAACTGACTGAAATGTCAATGTAGTGAACTCTATATATACAGGACGATGATGTCAGTGTAGTGAACATTTTATACAGCGCACGATGATGTCAGTGTAGCGAACTCTATATACAGCTGACTGATGAGATGTCAATGAAGTGAACTCTATATACAGCGCACGATGATGTCAGTGTAGTGAAACTCTATATACAGCGGACGATGATGTCGGCGTAGCGAACTCTATATACAGCTGACTGAGATGTCAGTGTATAGTGATCTCTATATACAGGGACGATGATGTCAGCGTAGCGAACTTCTATATACAGCTGACTTAGATGTCAATGTAGCGAACTCTATATTCAGCGGACGATGATGTCAGTGTAGCGAAATCTATATACAGCGGACGATGATGCTAGTGTATCGAACTCTATATATACAGCTGACTGAGATGTCAATGTAGTGAACTCTATATACAGCGGACGATGATGTCAGTGTGTAGCGAACTCTATATACAGCGGACTGATGATGTCAGTGTAGTAGTGAACTCTATATACAGCTGACGATGATGATGTGCGCAGTGAACTCTATATACAGCGCATTATGATGTCAATGTAGTGAACTCTATATACAGCGGACGATGATGTCAGTGTAGTGAACTCTATATACAGCTGACGATGATGTCAATGTAGTGAACTCTATACATACAGCGCACGATGATGTCAGTGTAGCGAACTCTATATACATACTGAATAGCATGTCAGTGTGAAAAAGTAGTTTTTGCATAGACGATAAAATGTCAGTGTAGCGAAATCTACATACAACTGACTATGACGTCAGCGTAGCGAAATCTACATACAACTGACTATGATGTCTGCGTAGCGCAGTTTTTACACAGTTGACTATGATGGCATTGTACCAAACTCTTCATACAGCAGACTTTTATGTCAGTGTTGAGCAGTCTTTACACATATGATTATGATGTCTGTGTAGCGCACTCTATATACTGCGAACGATGATGTCAGTGTAGCGAACTCTATATACAGCTGACTGAGATGTCAATGTAGTGAACTCTATATACAGCGGACGATGATGTCAGATTAGCGAACTCTCTATACAGCTGACTGAGATGTCAATGTAAACGCTATATAAGGCGGACGATGATGTCAGCGTAGCGCGAACTACATATACGGCTGACTGAGATGTCAATGTAGATCTCTATATACAGCGGACGATGATGTCGGCGTAGCGAACTTCATATACAGCTGACTGATGTCAATGTAGCGAACTCTATATACAGCGGAATGATGATGTCAGTGTAGTGAACTCTATATACAGCGCACGATGATGTCAGTGTAGCGAACTCTATATACAGCTGACTGATGATGTCAGTGTAGTGAACTCTATATACAGCAGCGGACGATGATGTCAGTGTAGCGAACTATATATATACAGCTGATGATGTCAATGTAGTGAACTCTATATACAGCTGACGATGATGTCAATGTGTAGAGTGAACTCTATATACAGCGACGATGATGTCAGTGTAGCGAACTCTATATACAGCTGACGATGATGTCAGTGTAGCGAACTCTATATACAGCTGACGATGATGTCAGTGTAGCGAACTCTATATACAGCTGACTGATGATGTCAGTGTAGTGAACTCTATATACAGCTGACGATGATGTCAGTGTAGTGAACTCTATATACAGACGATGATGTCAGTGTAGCGAACTCTATATACAGCTGACTGACTGATGATGATGTCATGTGTAGCGAACTCTATATACAGCTGACTGATGATGTCAGTGTAGTGAACTCTATATACAGCGGATGATGATGTCAGTGTAGCGAACTCTATATACAGCTGATGATGATGTCAGTGTAGTGAACTCTATATACAGCGGACGATGATGATGTCAGTAGCGAACTCTATATACAGACTGATGATGATGTCAGTGATGCGAACTCTATATACAGCTGACGATGATGTCAGTGTAGTGAACTCTATATACAGCTGACGATGATGTCAGTGTAGTGAACTCTATATATATACAGCTGACGATGATGTCAGTGTAGTGAACTCTATATACAGCTGACGATGATGTCAGTGTAGTGAACTCTATATACAGCTGACGATGATGTCAGTGTGTAGCGAACTCTATATACAGCTGACTGAGATGTCAGTGAAAAGTAGTGAACTCTATATACAGACGACGATGATGTCAGTGTAGCGAACTCTATATACAGCTGACGATGATGTCAGTGTAGCGAACTCTATATACAGCTGACGATGATGTCAGTGTAGCGAACTCTATATACAGCTGACTGATGATGTCATGTGTAGCGAACTCTATATACAGCGGACGATGATGTCAGTGTAGCGAACTCTATATACATGACGACGATGTCAGTGTAGCGAACTCTATATATACAGCTGACTGATGATGTCAGTGTAGCGAACTCTATACAGCTGACGATGATGTCAGTGTAGCGAACTCTATATACAGCTGACTGATGATGTCAATGTAGCGAAACTCTATATACAGCGGACTGATGATGTCAGTGTAGCGAACTCTATATACTGACGATGATGTCAGTGTAGTAGAACTATATACAGCTGACTGATGATGTCATGTAGTGTAGTGAACTCTATATACAGCGGACGATGATGTCAGTGTAGCGAACTCTATATACAGCTGGACGATGATGTCAATGTAGTGAACTATATACAGCGGACGATGATGTCAATGTAGTGAACTCTATATACAGCGGACGATGATGTCAGTGTAGTGAACTCTATATACAGCGCACGATGATGTCAGTGTAGCGAACTCTATATACAGCTGAATAGCATGTCAGTCAGTGAAAAGTACTTATATACAGACGACGATGATGTCAGTGTAGCGAAACTCTACATACAACTGACTGATGATGTCAGCGTAGCGAACTCTATATACAGCTGACTATGATATCTGCGTGTAGCGCAGTTTTTATACAGTTGACGATGATGGCAGTGTACCAAACTCTTCATACAGCAGACGATGATGTCAGTGTGTAGTGAACTCTATTTACACATATGATGATGATGTCTGTGTAGCGAACTCTATATACTGCGACGATGATGTCAGTGTAGCGAACTCTATATACAGCTGACTGATGATGTCAATGTAGTGAACTCTATATACAGGACGATGATGATGTCAGATGTAGCGAACTCTATATACAGCTGACTGAGATGTCAATGTAAACTCTATATAAGGCGGACGATGATGTCAGCGTAGCGAACTCATATATACGGCTGACTGAGATGTCAATATAGTGAACTCTATATACAGCGGACGATGATGTCGGCGTAGCGAACTTCATATACAGCTGACTGATGTCAATGTAGTCAATGTAGCGAATGATCTATATTTATATACAGCGGACGATGATGTCAGTGTAGTGAACTCTATATACAGCGGACGATGATGTCAGTGTGTAGCGAACTCTATATACAGCTGACTGATGATGTCAATGTAGTGAACTCTATATACAGCGGACGATGATGTCAGTGTAGTAGTGAACTCTATATACAGCGGACGATGATGTCAAAGTAGTGTGAACTCTATATACAGCGCTGATGATGTCAGTGTAGTGAACTCTATATACAGCGACGATGATGTCAGTGTGAAGTGAATACTCTGATATATACAGTGATGATGTCAGTGTAGCGAACTCTATACAGCTGACTGATGATGTCAATGTAGTGAACTCTATATACAGCGGACGATGATGTCAGTGTAGTGAACTCTAAATACAGCGCACGATGATGTCAGTGTAGCGAACTCTATATACAGCTGAATAGCATGTCAGTGAAAAGTAGTTTTTGCATAGACGACAAAATGTCAGTGTAGCGAAATCTACATACAACTGACTATGACGTCAGCGTAGCGAAATCTACATACAACTGACTATGATGTCTGCGTAGCGCAGTTTTTACACAGTTGACTATGATGGCATTGTACCAAACTCTTCATACAGCAGACTTTTATGTCAGTGTTGAGCAGTCTTTACACATATGATTATGATGTCTGTGCAGCGCACTCTATATACTGCGAACGATGATGTTTGTGTAGCGAACTCTCTATATACAGCTGACTGAGATGTCAATGGAGTGAACTCTATATACAGCGGACAATGATGTCAGATTAGCGAACTCTCTATACAGCTGACTGAGATGTCAATGTAAACTCTTTATAAGGCGGACGATGATGTCAGCGTAGCGAACTTCATATACGGTTGACTGAGATGTCAGTATAGTGATCTCTATATACAGGGGACGATGATGATGTCGGCGTAGCGAACTTCATATACAGCTGACTGAGATGTCAATGTAGTGAACTCTATATACAGCGGACGATGATGTCAGTGTAGTGAACATTTTATACAGCGCACGATGATGTCAGTGTAGCGAACTCTATATACAGCTGACTGAGATGTCAATGAAGTGAACTCTATATACAGCGCACGATGATGTCAGTGTAACGAACTCTATATACAGCGGACGATGATGTCAGTGTAGTGAACTCTATATACAGCTGACTGAGATGCTCCGTAGTGAACTCTATATACAGCTGACTGATGATGTCAGTGTAGTGAACTCTATATACAGCTGACGATGATGTCAGTGTAGCGAACTCTATATATACAGCTGACTGATGATGTCAGTGTAGCGAAAACTATATACAGCTGACGATGATGTCAGTGTAGCGAACTATATATACAGCTGACTGATGATGTCAATGTAGTGAACTCTATATACAGCGGACGATGATGTCAGTGTAGAAACTATATACAGCGGACGATGATGTCAGTGTAGCGAACTCTATATAGCGGACGATGAACTCTATATACAGCTGATGATGTGATGTCATGATGTAGTGAGTGAAGTATATACTAGATGAGCATGACGGACGATATACAGTGTATGCAGAAGTGAACTCTATATATATGACGATGATGAGTGTAGCGAAAACTCTATATACACACTATGATGGCGATGATGCGTATGTAGTGTACTCTATATACAGCTGACTGATGAATGCATGTAGTACGAACTCTCTATATACAGCTGACGATGATGTCAGTGTAGTGAACTCTATATACATGATGATGATGTCAGTGTAGCGAACTCTATATACAGCTGACGATGATGTCAGTGTGTAGCGAACTCTATATACAGCTGACTGATGATGTCAATGTAGTGAACTCTATACAGCGACGATGATGTCAGAGTGCGAAACTATATACAGCTGACTGAGATGTCAATGTAAGTGAACGAATTATATAGCGGACGATGATGTCATGTAGTAGCGAACTATATACAGCTGACTGATGTCAGTGTAGCGAACTCTATATACAGCGGACGATGATGTCAGTGTAGCGAACTCTATATACAGCTGACGATGATGTCAGTGTAGCGAACTCTATATATACAGCGGACGATGATGTCAGTGTAGTGAACTCTATATACAGCTGACTGATGATGTCAGTGTAGCGAACTCTATATACAGCGCTGATGATGATGTCAGTGTAGTGAACTCTATATATAGCGGACGATGATGTCAGTGTAGCGAACTCTATATACAGCTGACTGAAATGTCAATGTAGTGAACTCTATATACAGCGGACGATGATGTCAGTGTAGTGAACTCTATATAGCAGCGATGATGTCAGTGTAGCGAACTCTATATACAGCTGAATAGCATGTCAGTGAAAAGTAGTTTTTGCATAGACGACAAAATGTCAGTGTAGCGAAATCTACATGCAACTGACTATGACGTCAGCGTAGCGAAAAATCTACATACAACTGACTATGATGTCTGCGTAGCGCAGTTTTTACACAGTTGACTATGATGGCATTGTACCAAACTCTTCATACAGCAGACTTTTATGTCAGTGTTGAGCACTCTTATACACATATGATGATGATGTCTGTGTGCAGCGCACTCTATATACTGCGAACGATGATGATGTGTTGTGTAGCGAACTCTATATACAGCTGACTGAGATGTCAATGGAGTGAACTCTATATACAGCGGACAATGATGTCAGATTAGCGAACTCTCTATACAGCTGACTGAGATGTCAATGTAAAAACTCTATATAAGGCGGACGATGATGATGTCGTCGAGCGAACTTCATATACGGTTGACTGAGATGTCAGTATAGTGAACTCTATATACAGGGATGATGCGTAGATGTCGGACGTAGCGAACTTCATATACAGCTGACGATGATGTCAATGTAGTGAACTCTATATACAGCGGACGATGATGTCAGTGTAGTGAACTCTATATACACAGCGGACGATGATGTCAGTGTAGCGAACTCTATATACAGCTGACGATGATGTCAATGTAGTGAACTCTATATACAGCTGATGATGATGTCAGTGAACTCTATATACAGCTGACGATGATGTCAGTGTAACTCTATATACAGCTGACTGATGATGTCAATGTAGTGAACTCTGAACTCGATATACAGCTGACTGATGATGTCAGTGTAGTGAACTCTATATACAGCGACGATGATGTCAGTGTAGCGAACTCTATATACAGCGGACGATGATAGTGTAGCGAAACTCTATATACAGCTGACTGATGATGTCAATGTAGTGAACTCTATATACAGCTATGTCAGTGTAGACGATGATGTCAGTGTAGTGAACTCTCTATACATGACGATGATGTCAGTGTAGCGAACTCTATATACAGCTGACTGATGATGTCAATGTAGTGAACTCTATATACAGCTGATGATGATGTCAGATGTGAACTATATATGAACTATATACAGCTGAACTATATATACAGCTGACTGAGATGTAGTGAACTCTACTATACAGCGGACGATGATGTCAGTGTAGTGAACTCTATATACAGCTGACGATGATGTCAATGTAGTGAACTCTATATACAGCTGACGATGATGTCAGTGTAGTGAACTATATACAGCGCACGATGATGATGTCAGTGTAGCGAACTCTATATACAGCTGACTGAGCATGTCAGTGTAGTGAAGTTTTTTATACAGACGACGATGATGTCAGTGTAGCGAAATCTACATATACAGCTGACTGATGATGTCAGTGTAGCGAACTCTATATACAGCTGACGATGATGTCTGCGTAGCGAAACTCTATATACAGTTGACTGATGATGTCATTGTACGAAACTCTATATACAGCAGACTTTGATGTCAGTGTGTGAGCAGAACTCTATATACACATATATGACGATGATGTCTGTGTAGCGAACTCTATATACAGCGGACGATGATGTGATGTGTAGTGTAGCGAACTATATACAGCTGACTGAGATGTCAATGAGTGAACTCTATATACAGCGGACGATGATGTCAGTGTAGCGAACTCTATATACAGCTGACTGATGATGTCAATGTAGTGACTCTATATATAGCGGACTGAGATGATGTCAGCGTAGCGAACTTCTATATACGGTTGACTGAGATGTCAGTGTAGTGAACTCTATATACAGGGGACGATGATGTCAGTGTAGCGAACTCTATATACAGCTGACTGATGATGTCAATGTAGTGAACTCTATATACAGCGGACGATGATGTCAGTGTAGTGAACTCTATATACAGCGCACGATGATGTCAGTGTAGCGAAACTCTATATACAGCTGAATGAGATGTCATGTGAAAAACTCTATATTTGCATAGACGACAAAATGTCAGTGTAGCGAACTCTACATGCAACTGACTATGACGTCAGCGTAGCGAAATCTACATACAACTGACTATGATGTCTGCGTAGCAGAACTTATATACAGTTGACTATGATGGCAGTGTACCAAACTCTTCATACAGCAGACTTTTATGTCATGTCAGTGTAGTGAATCTTACATACAGATGATGATGATGATGATGATCTCTATATACTGCGACGATGATGATGTCACTCTATATACTCTGCGAACGATGATGTCAATGTAGTGAACTCTATATACAGCTGACTGATGATGTCAATGTAGTGAACTCTATATACAGCGGACGATGATGTCAATGTAGCGAAACTCTATATACAGCTGACTGATGATGTCAATGTAGCGAACTCTATATACAGGCGGACGATGATGTCAGCGTAGCGAACTTCATATACGCTGATGTCATGTCAGTAGTGAACTCTATATACAGCGGACGATGATGTCAGTGTAGCGAACTCATATACAGCTGACTGATGATGTCAATGTAGTGAACTCTATATACAGCTGACGATGATGTCAGTGTAGTGAACTCTATATACAGACGACGATGATGTCAGTGTAGCGAACTCTATATACAGCTGACTGATGATGTCAATGAAGTGAACTCTATATACAGCGGACGATGATGCAGTGTAGTAGCGAACTCTATATACAGCGATGATGATGTCAGTGTAGTGAACTCTATATACAGCTGACGATGATGTCTGCGTAGTGAACTCTATATACAGCGACGATGATGTCAGTGTAGTGAACTCTATATACAGCGACGATGATGATGTCAGTGTAGTGAACTCTATATACACAGCACGATGATGTCAGTGTAGTGAACTCTATATACAGCTGACGATGATGTCAGTGAACTCGAACTCTATATACAGCTGACGATGATGTCAGTGAAGCGAACTCTATATACAGCTGACGATGATGTCAGTGTAGCGAACTCTCTATACAACTGACTATGATGTCAGTGTAGCGAACTCTATATACAGCTGACGATGATGTCAGCGTAGCGAACTTTATATACAGTTGACTATGATGTCATTGTAGTGAACTATATATACAGCAGATGATGATGTCAGTGTTGAGAACTCTTTACACATATGATGATGATGTGTCTGTGCAGCGAACTCTATATATACAGCTGACGATGATGTCAGTGTAGCGAACTCTATATACAGCTGACTGAGATGTCATGTAGAAAACTCTATATACAGCGGACGATGATGTCAGTGTAGCGAACTCTCTATACAGCTGACTGAGATGTCAATGTGAACTCTATATACAGGCGGACGATGATGTCAGCGTAGCGAACTTCATATACAGCGCTGACTGAGATCAGTGTGTAGTGATCTCTATATACAGGGGACGATGATGTCAGCGTAGCGAACATATATATACAGCTGACTGATGATGTCAATGTAGCGAACTCTATATTAGCAGCGATGATGATGATGTCAGTGTAGTGAACTCTATATATACAGCGACGATGATGTCAGTGTAGCGAACTCTATATACAGCTGACTGATGATGTCAATGTAGTGAAACTCTATATACAGCTGACGATGATGATGTCAGTGTAGCGAACTCTATATACAGCTGACGATGATGTCAGTGTAGTGAACTCTATATACTGAGCTGACAGATGATGTCAGTGTAGTGAACTCTATATACAGCTGACTGATGATGTCAGTGTAGAACTCTATATACAGCGGACGATGATGTCAGTGTAGCGAACTCTATATACAGCTGACTGAGATGTCAGTGTAGTGAACTGTAGCGAACTCTATATACAGCGGACGATGATGTCAGTGTAGCGAACTTATATACAGCTGACTGATGATGTCAATGTAGTGTGACTCTCTATATACAGCGGACGATGATGTCAGTGTAGCGAACTCTATATACAGCTGACGATGATGTCAGTGTAGCGAACTCTATATACAGCTGACTGAGATGTCAATGTAGTGAACTCTATATACAGCGGACGATGATGTCAGTGTAGCGAACTCTATATATACAGCTGACTGATGATGTCAGTGTAGTGTAAACTCTATATACAGCTGACGATGATGTCAGTGTAGTGAACTCTATATACAGCTGATTATGATGTCAGTGTAGTGAACTCTACATATAGCGGACGATGATGTCAGTGTAGCGAACTCTATATACAGCTGACTGATGATGTCAGTGTAGTGAACTCTATATACAGCTGACGATGATGTCAGTGTAGTGAACTCTAAATACAGCGGACGATGATGTCAGTGTAGCGAACTCTATATACAGCTGAATAGCATGTCAGTGAAAAGTTTTTTTTTGCATAGACGACAAAATGTCAGTGTAGCGAAATCTACATGCACTGACTGACTATGATGTCAGCGTAGCGAAATCTACATACAACTGACTGATGATGTCTGCGTAGCGCACTTTTTACACAGTTGACTATGATGCATTGTACCAAACTCTATATACAGCAGACTGATGATGTCAGTGTTGAGCTCTCTTACACATGATGATGATGATGTCTGTGCAGCGCACTCTATATACTGCGAACGATGATGTTTGTGTAGCGAACTCTATATACAGCTGACTGAGATGTCAATGGAGTGAACTCTATATACAGCGGACGATGATGTCAGTGTAGCGAACTCTATATACAGCTGACTGAGATGTCAATGTGTGAACTCTATATACAGCGGACGATGATGTCAGCGTAGCGACTTATATACACGGTTGACTGAGATGTCAGTGTAGTGAACTCTCTATATACAGGGGACGATGATGTCGGCGTAGCGAACTTCATATACAGCTGACTGATGATGTCATGTAGCGAACTCTATATATACAGCGGACGATGATGTCAGTGTAGAACTCTCTATACAGCGGACGATGATGTCAGTGTAGCGAACTCTATATACAGCTGACTGAGATGTCAATGTGATGAATCTATATGTACGATGATGTCATCTATATATACAGCGATGATGATGATGTCAATGTAGTGAACTCTATATACAGCGATGATGATCATGTCAGTGTAGCGAACTATATACAGCGGATGATGATGTCAAGTAGTGAACTATATATACAGCTGACTGATGATGTCAGTGTAGTGAACTCTATATACAGCGACGATGATGTGAACTCTATATACAGTGACGATGATGTCAGTGAACTCTATATACAGCGGACGATGATGTCAGTGTAGCGAACTCTATATACAGCGGACGATGATGTCAATGTAGTGAACTCTATATACAGCGGACGATGATGTCAGTGTAGTGAACTCTAATTCAATACAGCGCACGATGATGTCAGTGTAGCGAACTCTATATACAGCTGAATAGCATGTCAGTGAAAAGTAGTTTTTGCATAGACGACAAAATGTCAGTGTAGCGAAATCTACATGCAACTGACTATGACGTCAGCGTAGCGAAATCTACATACAACTGACTATGATGTCTGCGTAGCGCAGTTTTACACAGTTGACTATGATGGCATTGTACCAAACTCTTCATACAGCAGACTTTTATGTCAGTGTTGAGCAGTCTTTACACATATGATTATGATGTCTGTGCAGCGCACTCTATATACTGCGAACGATGATGTTTGTGTAGCGAACTCTATATACAGCTGACTGAGATGTCAATGGAGTGAACTCTATATACAGCGGACAATGATGTCAGATTAGCGAACTCTCTATACAGCTGACTGAGATGTCAATGTAAACTCTTTATAAGGCGGACGATGATGTCAGCGTAGCGAACTTCATATACGGTTGACTGAGATGTCAGTATAGTGATCTCTCTATATAGGGACGATGATGACGATGATGTCGCGTGATGTAGCGAACTCTATATACAGCTGACTGATGATGTCAATGTAGCGAACTCTATATACAGCGGACGATGATGTCAGTGTAGTGTGAACTTATATACAGCTGACGATGATGTCAGTGTGTAGCGAACTCTATATACAGCTGACGATGATGTCAGTGTAGTGAAACTCTATATACAACTCTACGATGATGTACAGCTGACTGATGATGCGGACGATGATGTAAGTGTAGCGAACTCTATATACAGCTGACTGATGATGTCAGTGTAGTGAACTCTATATACAGCTGACTGATGATGTCAGTGTAGTGAACTCTATATACAGCAGCGATGATGATGTCAGTGTAGCGAACTCTATATACAGCTGCTGACGATGTCATGTCAGTGTAGTACTCTATATACAGCTGACGATGATGTCAGTGTAGCGAACTCTATATACATACAGCTGATGATGTCAGTCAGTGAACTCTATGTAGCGGACTATATATACAGCTGACTGATGATGTCATGTAGCGAACTCTATATACAGCGGACGATGATGTCAGTGTAGCGAACTCTATATACAGCGGACGATGATGTCAGTGTAGTGAACTCTATATACAGCTGACTGATGATGTCTGTGTAGTGAACTCTATATACAGCTGATGATGATGATGTCAGTGTAGTGAACTCTATATACAGCGGACGATGATGTCAGTGTAGCGAACTCTATATACAACTGACTGATGATGTCAATGTAGTGAACTATATATAGCGGACAGCAGTGTAGTGAATCTGATACAGCGCACGATGATGTCAGTGAACTCTATATACAGCGCACGATGATGTCAGTGTAGCGAACTCTATATACAGCTGACTGATAGCATGTCAGTGAAAAGTAGTTTTTGCATAGACGACAAAATGTCAGTGTAGCGAAATCTACATGCAACTGACTATGATGATGTCAGCGTAGCGAAATCTATATACAACTGACGATGATGATGTCTGCGTAGCGCAGTTTTTACACAGTTGACTATGATGGCATTGTACCAAACTCTCATACAGCAGACTTTTATGTCAGTGTTGAGCAGTCTTTACACATATGATTATGATGTGTCTGTGCAGCACACTATATATACTGCGAACGATGATGTTGTGTAGCGAACTCTATATACAGCTGACTGAGATGTCAATGGAGTGAACTCTATATACAGCGGACAATGATGTCAGATTAGCGAACTCTATATACAGCTGACTGAGATGTCAATGTAAACTCTTTATAAGGCGAACGATGATGTCAGCGTAGCGAACTTCATATACGGTTGACTGAGATGTCAGTATAGTGATCTCTATATACAGGGGACGATGATGTCATGTCGGCGTAGCGAACTCTATATACAGCTGACTGATGATGTCAATGTAGCGAACTCTATATACAGCGGACGATGATGTCATGTCGAAGTCTATATACAGCGACGAATCTATATACAGCGACGATGATGTCAGTGTAGCGAACTCTATATACTGACTGATGATGATGATGTCAGTGTGTGTGAACTATACTCTATATACAGCGGACGATGATGATGTCAGTGTAGCGAACTCTATATACAGCTGACGATGATGTCAATGTAGTGAACTCTATATACAGCGGACGATGATGTCGTGTGTAGTGAACTCTATATACAGCTGATGATGATGTCAGTGTAGCGAACTCTATACTCTATATACAGCTGACTGATGATGTCAGTGTAGTGAACTATATATATACGATACAGATGACGATGATGTCAGTGTAGCGAACTCTATATACAGCTGACGATGATGTCAGTGTAGCGAACTCTATATACAGCGATGATGACTGATGATGTCAGTGTAGTGAAACTCTATATACAGCGGACGATGATGTCAGTGTGAGCGAAACTCTATATACAGCAGACTGACGATGATGTCAGTGTAGCGAACTCTATATACAGCGACTGATGATGTCAGTGTAGCGAACTCTATATACAGCTGACGATGATGTCAGTGTAGTGAACTCTATATACAGCTGACGATGATGTCAGTGTAGCGAACTCTATATACAGCTGATGTGATGTAGTGAATGTCAGCTGATGTGATGTCAGTGAACTCTATATACAGCGCACGATGATGTCAGTGTAGCGACTCTATATACAGCTGACTGATGATGTCAGTGTAGCGAACTCTATATACAGCTGATGATGATGTCAGTGTGTGACTCTCTATATACAGCGACGATGATGTCAGTGTAGCGAAACTATATATACAGCTGACTGATGTCAGTGTAGTGTGAACTCTATATACAGACTGAGATGATGATGTCAGTGTAGCGAACTCTATATACAGCTGACGATGATGTCAGTGTAGCGAACTCTATATACAGCGGACGATGATGTCAGTTAGTGAACTCTATATACAGCTGACTGATGATGTCAGTGTAGTGAACTCTCTATATACAGCTGATGATGATGTCAGTGTAGTGAACTCTATATACAGCGCGGATGATGATGTCAGTGTAGCGAACTCTATACAGCTGACGATGATGTCAGATGTGTAGTGAACTCTATATACAGCGACGATGATGTCAGTGTAGTGAACTCTATATACAGCTGACGATGATGTCAGTGTAGCGAACTATATATACAGCGACGATGATGTCAGTGTAGCGAACTCTATATACAGCTGAATATGATGTCAGTGTAGCGAACTCTTATGCATAGACGATGATGATGTCAGTGTAGCGAAACTCTCTATATACAACTGACGATGATGTCAGCGTAGCGAATCTCTATATACAGCGACTGATGATGTCTGCGTAGCGAACTTTTTACACAGTTGACTATGATGTCATTGTAGCAAACTCTATATACAGCAGACTTTTATGTGTCAGTGTTGAACTCTATATACATATGATATGATGATGATGTCTGTGTAGCGAACTCTATATACAGCGAACGATGATGTCAGTGTAGCGCGAACTCTATATACAGCTGACTGAGATGTCAATGTAGTGAAACTCTATATACAGCGGACGATGATGTCAGATGTAGCGAACTCTCTATACAGCTGACGATGATGTCATGTAAGCTAACTATAAGGCGGACGATATGTCAGCGTAGCGTAGCGAACTTCATATACAGCTGACTGAGATGTCAGTGTAGTGAACTCTATATACAGCGGACGATGATGTCAGTGTAGCGAACTCTATATACAGCAGCTGATGATGTCATGTGTAGCGAACTCTATATACAGCTGACGATGATGATGTCAGTGTAGTGAAACTCTATATACAGCGGACGATGATGTCAGTGTAGCGAAACTCTATATACACTGAGATGATGTCAGTGTAGAGAACTCTATATACAGCTGACTGACGATGATGTGTCAGTGTAGTGAACTCTATATACAGCGCGACGATGATGTCAGTGTAGCGAACTCTATATACAGCGCACGATGATGTCAGTGTAGTGACTCTATATACACAGCTGACGATGATGTCAGCGTAGCGAACTTCTATATACAGCTGACTGAGATGTCAATGTAGCGAACTCTATATATTCAGCGGACGATGATGTCAGTGTAGCGAAACTCTATATACAGCGACGACGATGATGTTAGTGTAGCGAACTCTATATACAGCTGACTGAGATGTCAATGAAGTGAACTATATACTATATACAGCGGACGATGATGTCAGTGTAGCGAACTCTATATACAGCGGACTGATGATGTCAGTGTAGCGAACTCTATATACAGCTGACTGAGATGTCAATGAAGTGAACTCTATATACAGCGCATTATGATGTCAGTGTGGTGAACTCTACATATAGCGGACGATGATGTCAGTGTAGCGAACTCTATATACAACTGACTGAAATGTCAATGTAGTGAACTCTATATACAGCGGACGATGATGTCAGTGTAGTGAACTCTATATACAGCGCACGATGATGTCAGTGTAGCGAACTCTATATACAGCTGAATAGCATGTCAGTGAAAAGTAGTTTTTGCATAGACGATAAAATGTCAGTGTAGCGAAATCTACATGCAACTGACGATGATGACGTCAGCGTAGCGAAATCTACATACAACTGACTATGATGTCTGCGTAGCGCAGTTTCTTTTTACACAGTTGACTATGATGGCATTGTACCAAACTCTTCATACAGCAGACTTTTATGTCAGTGTTGAGCAGTCTTTACACATATGATGATGATGTCTGTGCAGCGCACTCTATATACTGCGAACGATGATGATTTTGTGTAGCGAAACTCTATATACAGCTGACTGAGATGTCAATGTAGTGAACTCTATATACAGCGGACGATGATGTCAGATTAGCGAACTCTCTATACAGCTGACTGAGATGTCAATGTAACTCTTTATACAGCGGACGATGATGTCAGCGTAGCGAACTTCATATACGGTTGACTGAGATGTGTCAGTATAGTGATCTCTATATATACAGGGACGATGATGTCAGCGTAGCGAACTTCATATACAGCTGACTGAGATGTCAATGTAGTGAACTCTATATACAGCGGACGATGATGTCAGTGTAGTGAACTCTTTATAACAGCGACGACGATGATGTCAGTGTAGCGAACTCTATATACAGCTGACTGATGATGATGTCAATGTAGTGAAACTCTATATACAGCGGACGATGATGTCAGTGTAGTGAAACTCTATATACAGCGACGATGATGTCAGTGTAGTGAACTCTATATACAGCGGACGATGATGTCGATGTAGCGAACTCTATATACAGCTGACTGATGATGTCAGTGTAGTGAACTCTCTATACAGCTGACGATGATGATGTCAGTGTGTAGTGAACTCTATATACAGCTGACGATGATGTCAGTGTAGCGAACTCTCTATATACAGCGGACGATGATGTCAGTGTGTAGTGAACTCTATATACAGCGACTGATGATGATGTCATGTAGTGAACTCTATATACAGCACTGATGATGATGATGTCAGTGTAGCGAACTCTATATACAGCGACGATGATGATGTAGCGAACTCTATATACACGATGATGACGATGATGTCAGTGTAGTGAACTCTATATACAGCGGACGATGATGTCAGTGTAGCGAACTCTTATATACAGCTGACGATGATGTCATGTCAGTAGCGAACTCTATATACAGCGGACGATGATGATGTCAGTGTGTAGTGAACTCTATATATACAGCGGACAGTCAGTGACGATGATGTTGACTGAGTGTAGCGAACTCTATATACAGCTGACGATGATGTCAATGTAGTGAACTCTATATACAGCGGACGATGATGTCAGTGTAGCGAACTCTATATACAGCGACTGATGATGTCAGTGTAGTGAACTCTATATACAGCGGACGATGATGTCAGTGTAGCGAACTCTATATACACAGCTGACTGATGATGTCAATGTAGTGAACTCTATATACAGCGGACGATGATGTCAGTGTAGTGAACTCTCTCTATACAGCTGACGATGATGTCAGTGTAGCGAACTCTATATACAGCTGATGATGTCATGTGAAAAGCGAACTCTATATACATAGACGACTGATGATGTCAGTGTAGCGAACTCTACATACAGCTGACGATGATGTCAGCGTAGCGAACTCTATATACAGCTGACTGATGATGTCTGCGTGTAGTGAACTCTATATACAGTTGACGATGATGTCAGTGTAGCGAAACTCATATACAGCTGACTGATGATGTCAGTGTAGCGAACTCTATATATACATATGATGACGATGATGTCAGTGTGTAGCGACTCTCTATATACAGCGAACGATGATGTCAGTGTAGCGAACTTCTATATACAGCTGACTGAGATGTCAATGTAGTGAACTCTATATACAGCGGACGATGATGTCAGTGTAGCGAACTCTATATACAGCTGACTGAGATGTCAATGTAAACTCTATATACAGCGGACGATGATGTCAGCGTAGCGAAACTACATATACAGCTGACTGAGATGTCAATGTAGTGATCTCTATATACAGCGGATGATGATGTCAGCGTAGCGATCTCATATACAGCTGACTGAGATGTCAATGTAGCGAACTCTATATTCAGCGGAAGATGATGTCAGTGTAGTGAACATTTTATATACAGCGCACGATGTTGTCAGTGTAGCGAACTCTATATACAGCTGACTGAGATGTCAATGTAAACTCTATATACAGCGGACGATGATGTCAGCGTAGCGAACTTCATATACAGCTGACTGAGATGTCAATGTAGTGAACTCTATATACAGCACACGATGATGTCAGTGTAGTGAACATTTTGTACAGCGCACGATGATGTCAATGTAGCGAACTCTATATACAGCGGACGATGATGTCAACGTAGTGAACTCTACATACAGCTGACTGAGATGTATGCGTAGTGAACTGTATATACAGCACACGATGATGTCAGTGTAGTGAACTCTATATAAAGCAGACGATGATGTCAGTGTAGCGAACTATATATACAGCTGACTGAAATATCAACGTAGGGAACTCTATATACAGCGGACGATGATGTCAGTGTAGGGTACTCGATCAACAGCGAACGATGATGTTAGTGTATCGAACTCGGCTGACTGAGATGTCAATATAGTATTCTCTATATACAGCGCACGATGATGTCGGCGTAGCGAACTTCATATACAGCTGACTGAGATGTCAATGTAGCGAATTCTATATTCAGCGGAAGATGATGTCAGTGTAGTGTAGTGAACATTATAAAAAGTGCACGATGATGTCAGTGTAGCGAACTCTATGTACAGCGGACGATGATGTCAACGCAGTGTACTCTATATACAGCTGACTGAGATGCTGCGTAGTGAACTCTATATACAGCGCATTTTGATGTCAGTGTGGTGAACTCAACATATAGCGGACGATGATGTCATTGTAGCGAACTCTTTATACAACTGACTGAAATGTCAATGTAGTGAACTCTATATACAGCGGACGATGATGTCAGTG